>JAQMYJ010000008.1:10520234-10537266 GCA_030014305.1 Clarias laeviceps
GTGGGTCGGTCTGCGGCCCTCCCCACTGATTGGCAGTAGAAGCTTAATGTGGGAGCCTCCAGCGACTGGGTGGAATTTGGAGACTAAAAAATAGGGGAGAAAATCGGGAAAAAATTCGGAAAAAAGGGGGGGATAAAGTTAAAAGAAAAGTCCTGACTCACACTCCAAGCCATTTCCACATGTTTGGGCCATTAAAGGAGTTCTTGGGAGGCTAGTGTTTCAGATGTGAAGCATGTAGTCCGATCATAGCTCCGATGTACTGAGAAACCGTTTAACCATGCACTAGTGAAACACTGGGATAAGTGCATTAGGGACTTATATATAGCAATAAAGGGTGTTTTAACTGTTCTGTTATTCTGTACAATCAAATGTAGCAGTTGCCTGTTGTATACACACCATGCTTGCTTTTCAACAAATGAAGGTCTCACATTCTTACGGCTCCAAGCCTTTTCTGACAGATGACCTTATCATACTGTATGACCTCTGACGCTTTTTTTTAGGTTCGTCTGTGATGGCGTCGTTGCAATGCTATAATGACTTCACCACTCAGATACGCTGCACCTGGGAGGAGAAGCAACACACACACTTACACATGCCAATCATCCAGTAAGGAACAAAAATATGCTCATTGAAATGATTACAATAAAATGTAAGAAAGGAGAAGACATGAATGATATCTATAAATTTAAGCCCAATTCTTTCATTGTGTGTATGTGTGTGTGTGTGTGTGTGTGTGTAAAACTATAGAGGAATTCCATGTGTCCCTGATGGTCAGTCTAGGAGAGATTTTACTAGGAGTTGTATCTGTAAAACAGATATATTTTTCATGGGCAACTTTACCGTCTTTTTCAACACATCGTGCCCTTCTAAAGAGACAACGTTTAACATAGCTGCACAAGGTGAGAAAATTAAGTGTGTGCTTATGTGTTCATTCAAACAATTCGGTTGAAACTTGTAACTCTAACAAGACTCTGTCAGGTCAACACCATTAGTCAACTCAGTTTATTGATAAAGAAAATGTGACTAAAAAATGAAAACTGATTATAATATGATTGACACATATTTTTTTAGGCAAGGTCCTGCCTCCGACTAATTTCTCTGAGAAAAAAGAGAATGGTGGCGGCCGACTGCTTAGCTGGAGCAGCCCGTATCATTCATCGTCCCCTCTCTCATCAAACCTTACCTACCAGCTCAAGTACAGAAAACATAAAGATGAGTGGATTGTGAGTACACAAAGACAGACGCACACTCTTCACCTTTCAACAAGAAGCTTAGGGGTCAATTAGGCCAGAGTAAGATATATACTTCAATGTGATCTCGTTCACCTTTCACACTCTAACACATCACCCTCTAGTCTCTCTTTTTTAGAGAATTCACATGATATATTATTCTACTGTTCTGAGAAAACAACAACATAGTAACCTCAAACCCCATTAAGATTTTCATGCAAGATAATGCAACACAACAGAATTGCTTGAAACCAGATAGACATCTGTGGTAAAAATGTGACAATTTGTCTATTTGCCTTAGAGATCTAATCTTTTCTCTCTTTCATTTGCATGCTAGGTGGTAGATGATATCAGTGCCACACAGTTTGTGATAGAAAGTCAGGCGCTCTTGCCGGGCTATTCATATGAAGCCAGGGTGCGAGCGCGGGGTACCGTAGGCCAGTGGAGTGACTGGAGCGCCAGAGTGGTCTGGGTGACTCAGGAAGGTACAGCTGAAATTGATTATTACAGGATTCAACAAACAGCTTTAAAACAAACTTAAACAACACATTTCCAAATGATTAATTGTGAATTGTACTTTATTGTCTATTAAAATCAGTTTTTCTTGATATACAGTACATTTGTTACATTCTGGTCTACATTTTGGTCAAATGGGTGAAAACATTTGAGGTGAAAAACCAAGCTTGTGTTCATCAGTAACATTTATTATTTTACCCAGCTACCTTAATGCACAAGTTATGTTAAAATAAATTTATTGCATATTGATAGGCTTAGGTTAAAGTCAGGAATTTCTTTTTTGATTAATAAGATAATCATAATTTTGAGGTCAGGGGTTCTTTAAGTTTCATGCTCTGTCTCAGACTGTGAAAGCACACCTTTAGACAAATTACTCACAGTGTAAACTAAATGGAAAGATTCGGTTTTAGCTCAACAGTTATAGCTTTGGGTTATTAATCAGAAGGTCTGTGGCTCTGCAAGCTGTCAGTTTGATCCCTAAACTCTTCCTTCTTCAAGAGTGCTGTATTATAGCCGACCATTGTGTTCTGAACCCAACTTTTAACAACCTGAGGTTGCTTTGCTGTAATACACTGCATATGTGATTATTAAAATTCTTCCTATGCAACTAATTCACTCACTCTTCTTTTCCCTATTTCTGCCCCCCTTCACACACACCCTTCCACTCTACTCTTTCTTCATCCAACTAATAGATGGTGTCATTAATCTGCAGTGTGTAATTAGGGAAGGAGGGGTGACATGTAGTTGGCAGGTGAAGAAAAGGCACGCTGAGTTTCTCTCATATCAACTCTGTGGCCACCCCAACAGAATGAGTGTGTGAGTATTGCTTCCCTGCTTGCACAGCAAAAATATTTTACACACAACTCTAAGTAATTTCCCAGTTATTTCTTGGTCTTTTCAGGAAATGTATCTCCTGTAACAGCTACTCTGAGGATCTACACTCTGAAACCTTTGTAGATTTTACATGCTCATTGGATATCTCTGAACCTGAACTGTTGACAGTAGACATCAGGACCTTAAGAAAGAAGAAGGACTTGCGTTACCCTGATAACAGTGAGTGTCTTCAGTGATGGAACGAAACATTGAGTCTCTGATCAACTAACTCTGAATCTAACTCTCACAACCAAACAACCGTTATTATTGTTCATGATACAGAAACTGTGTCCAAGGTTAAGCCAGTTATTATTCTGAAACTCCTAAGAACGCCTTAGATAAACAAGACCTTGTCAAGAAAAACATATGTACAATAAAAAAAACATCATAGGAAGATAGAGCAACTAAAATGTGGCTTCTATATTCCACGCCAAACACACAGTACGAGTGCAAAATAATTCCTGCTATACATTATCACCCAAATGAGCTTTCTTCCTATTGACATCTCAGGGAGTTTTTCCTTGTCATCATCACCCTCGGCTTGCTCATCAGGGACAATCTGATCATTATAATTCGTACATATTTTCTCACAGATTTTATACTAATTTCCATGATTTTCTTTTGATTCTGTATGGGGACACATGGGGACAAAAGGAGAAAATGCAAACCCCTGCACAGATCGTAACCAAGCACATGAATTAATCAGGGACCCTGACCCTACCCACTGTGCTGCTATGCATTGTATGGATGAAATCTAACCTGATCGATTGCAATATATGATGCTTACTTCCTTCTTTTGATTCACAGTTCAGCCACTTAGTCCTTCAAACCTTGCGACACATTATAAGGATGGTGGTTGGAAGGTGAGCTGGGACCGACCTAATGTTAGCGACCTACTCCGCGTCTCTTATGAGGTGTCACTCGAAAGCAATGACACAAAGGTGGGTGTTTGGTTTTGAATATGTTCAGTCCCTGTCTTTAACAACAAGGAACAAGTTGTAGTTATTTTAATACAACTTTATGCCATTATTGTGTTTAATAGAAGCTGTATAACATTGATGTATGGCCATGAATGTCACCATTTTAGGAGTCAGTGCGTTTGAACAATTGTAGCAAACTTTTAGTTAAACCTCGATGCAAAGCCTTTAACGATTTTGTTCAAATCCAGACCTGGAAGGCCTGTGTCCAGCACAGTTTGTATTTCCTTTAACACTTAAACCATGGTTGTGACACTGGATCCAGAAAGGGCAAGTATAAATGAGAGAGTTTCATTCCAACCAACCGTAAGCCACACCTAATTCCAAACCTGTTTAATTTGTCATTATTGGCTTTCAATACACACACTGCACATGCCAATTAACAGATTGATTGAATCAGCTGGAATTGAGCAGAAGAATCATCAAAAATTGCTAGACATTGGCCTCCAGGTCTGGATTTGAACAGCCCTGTTTTAACTAAATTTAAACATCAACTATAATGTCAGTCACCCTACCGTATCAGTCTTTTGGAAATCCTCTCACTGCATTTCAATCTGACTTTTTAGCAAAAGGTGGAATTCAAAGTCTCTAAAGAAGATCTCAGTTGCAGTCTTCCCCCCGAGCTGTTGCCCTGTACAGTATACAAGGTTAGAGTGAGAGCAGTTCCTGCCAGTTACTATTCTGGACTACCCTCTGACTGGTCTGATCCCATATACTTCATCACTGATCCAGGTAACCCCGACCTCTGACCTGTTATTGTTTATAAGGGTTTGGGTCCAAATATTACAACTGATTCGATCTAAAAAACTTTTAAGGGGAAAAAAAGCGGGTTATAAAGGCAGGTAAAGGGAATATACTGCATGTTACTAGAGAATATTTGTTTAATGTTCAGGATATATCAATGAATATATGAGGGTGGATCAAAAATTAATAAAGCGTCTTATCAGCACTTTCCATTCAAAGCTACTGTCTCCCCAGTCACTGCTGGGCAGGTGTGAATCTGTTACATCAGTTCATGTTTGAGCAATAATTGATGCCCCACTTCTGATTTGAAAAACTTTTCTTTTTTTTTTTTAAGTGAATGGAAAAGCAAGAAGATTGGGTCAAAACATTATGTAAAAGTTAAATAAAAGTTGATTAAAAAAAAATCTACAGCCAGAATGCGGAATTTTTGATTCACCCTCGTAATATTACAAGATCCATAAAACTAGGGAGAGTGAATGGCTTGTAGCTATTTTAATGTGTTTTCTTCATTTGGTATTCACTAGGGTTCTCATACTTTTGCACTATAATGTATATTAGAGTGCTTACCTTTATCTCTTTGTATGTGTGTGTGTGTCTGTGTGTGTGTGTCCAGAATCATGGTACAGAACTATAATTTACATCTTGATAACTGCATTTGTGGCCATGCTTTTTATCATCCTGTATAATGCTCTGCCAGCTTGCCACAGGTAAATCATTCAGTATAACTATTTGCTACGCCCACGCTACTCATTACCGGAATGATATATAATGTGTGTGTGTGTGTGTGTGTGGGCACTTGTTTTATAGGAGAGTTGTACTATGGAACGTATCCATTCCTTCTCCCATAAACAGCAAAGTCCTGGGGGAAATGAGCAACAAGGTAAGCAGCATTGTCCCATTGTCCCTATTAGGATTGTTTCCCCACTGTAAAGTCTTATCACAATATTTATGCTTTTATTATGTACAATATGCAAGCAGAGAATAAAACATGACTGTCTGTGATGTTATTGGAAAATAATTAAAAAGGGAAAGTACAGTGGAACCTCGGCATACCAAGTTAACCCGTTCCAGAGGACAGCTCTTAAGGCAAAATTTTGTATTGTGAAACGCATTTTCCCATTGGAAATAATGTAAATGAAGATAATCTGTTCCACCCCTAATAATTACCAATATTACAAATTTCCAACACTATGATTATATTTTTGCATATAAAAACATTCAGAACATTTAAAGAGGACGTGTAAATTAAGTAAAATATTAAATAAATAGACATTAAACCTCACTTAACCTTAATTTATGATTCCTCTTGGTGCCGGCTGCTCTAAAACGGTTCCACGTTTCTACCTCGGGAGACTTTCCCTCCAAGTCACCAGGGGAATCCCAGAGCTGACCATGTTTAAAGAGAATCCGCAAATATGTTGACAGGCCAACGCTCCATTGTTGTTTATACACATATGACCGGTCGCTATTTTTTCCCCAGTGCTGCATAAGACTTTGAATCCTTCTGTCTCTTTGTGAATAAATCAAAATGGGATTACTACTCATTGGGGCAGTAACACAGGACAGCATTTTTTCATCAATTAACTCATAAAGCCGAAGAAGGCGATACAATACTCCCCAATAATAATATACATTTAAGTTTGATATATTAAGTGTTGTTTTTGTGACTTTTGTGTTCTTGAGTTTTGTTTACACCAGCAGACGAGATAAAAGTAAAACGAGGCTTACAAATATTTACAAAATTCCAAAAAGAATCTTGCAAATTTTTTGTTCTTAAGGTTTCATATGCAGAGGTAGCACTGTACTCAGCAATTTATTTATGAAAGAGTGTTTTTTTTTTTTAAAACATTCATGAAACATTAATAAAAATGATTATTTCCTTCTATAACATACATTATAGCAGCTATAAACAGATCTACCTTCGTCATCCTTTGTGTTCTCCCATTTAAAGTTAATTACACACAAAAACACAACTTGTCATGCTGGCACAAACACGCAAAGCCTTATTTCTGTTGATGTCAGGAAACTTCCTGAAGAAGTTTTTCTCCTCAAGTTTCCCTCTGTCAGTTACAAAGTAAAAAAACACTGACACACCCCTAAAATATAAAATAAATATTTACTTACAGCAAACTTTCCCATATAAACAACACTGGTACTGGTAATACATTTCCATAGATTTTCAGTCTAATCAATACAGTCTATGTAGCGTTCAATGACCCTTTTTCCTCTCACAGAAATTTATGGTTGGCGAGGCCAATCCATACACTGGCACAGAGAGAAGCTCTGTGTTTATCATACAGAGCTCAGATAACCCTATCATCTGTAGGGGCAGGTAAGACTGTTTTTACATTAACATCGGTTCTTCTGCTAGACATTTTTAGACACTTTTTTTCTGAAGTCAAATCAACTGTATAGTACACTTTCGCATTAACATATGAGTTTACCTCTCCACCACAAAAAAAATATGGAACATTGAAAATAATTCTCATGAAAGTGTTACCACCTGTTAATTCACTAAAAATTCACTTAATCATATTGCCTATTTTGGCCTTTAAAAAGTGATATATAACTCATCACTTCACAATCCTGAGCCCTATATATCTTCATTTAAAATAAAAGGTTAAAATGCTCTTAACTTTAAGGGCTATGATCAAGTTAAGATTTTCCTTTGTTGCTGTTTACTTGTATAAATTTTCTTAAAACCAAAGTACGCTCACATCCGGGAGCAGCCTTTTTCCAGGAAAATTGTATAACAGGTTTCCCGGGTGCAGAGGAAAAAACATGAAATGCACAAGAAATTGTTTTCTTTTCAATATTGATTAGTTTTTGGCCATGTTGAATTTCTTATGACTTTTTCCAAGGATAGGCATTTTGTCTCTGACTGGCACAAGATACCCACAACAAACATAAATTTATAATTCAGTGAGTTTACAATAAAATGCTTATCTTAACCTTGTGTTTGTTGCAGTATTTCTGAGTATCCAATCCTGGCCTGCAACGATGACCTTGGTATGAGTTTTGGCAAGAGCGAATCAGGATGGCAATTAGGCTCGAGCCACTCATCTTTACTTGCAGAAAGTAGCAGAATGACTGACAAATCAGGCATAAGTTTTATCGGACCTTACATCCTCTGCCGCGAGGACTCTTTGGCACCGACTGAAACTTCGGACACGTGCTCTTCCCTCTTAACCTTTGATGATGATGGAAGATACATTTCAGAGAGCCCCAAGGATCCCTTCCCAATGAAAGGAGGCTATGTTTTATCCCCACCCAAAAATCCAACTTCAGAATGCTCAACCACAATCAAAAATCTAGCTTGTGAGAACAAAGACCCCAGTAAGTTAGAGCTCCCCAACGATGATCCCCCAGCATACACCCCAAGTCCAGCTGCGGTGTCCAATGTCATTTTTTCTCACCCATCTGGATACTGTCTGATGCCCAACAAGGAGGCTGTTAAAGCATGGATGTCTGCTCCACCACCAGAGGGTGACAAAGAAATAACGTTGCATGAGATAGAAAGAGATTTACCTGAGCGCAGCTATGTGACACTTTCTCAGCGTGGACTGTAATACACTCTAATAAAACCACAAATTCATATATGAGGTATCTTGCATATGCATTGTGTATCTTGTTCATTACTTATGTATATGTTGCTTATTTAAAGGATGTAAGCCCACTACTCTTTTATTGAGCTAATGTTTGAACAACAACAAAAAAATAATATATGGTGTGATGGATTGTGGAAAAAAAATTCTTGAAAGCATTTGCAGTGTGTTTATAATGTATGTTCTCCAGTATATGCTGTTTCTGTATTATACCATGTTGTCCAACAGATGGCAGTGTAAACATGCACTGTAACATTTATTCCCTCTTTGTCTTTGCATTATGTTGCACACTGAGTTATGTTATTATTAAAACTGTAGATCCTAAGCTATAGTTACTATACCTGTGACTATGAATGTAAGATTTCGTGTCAATTGATTATATTTTTTAAATGATTTCAATAAATGTACATACACAATACAACTTAGATATTTGCTGAATACATACATATTCATAATGCGAAGGTCTCAGTTAGTGCAAGCCACTAACTGTCTTGTCTTATGTACTGAATATGTGTGTACTACATTCCATCTACAGATGACACTTTCCCCAGAAACTCTGGCCTGTACCACAGTTTTGTTGTCAAAGTCCATAATAAATATAATAGGAACATCTGTAGCAATTAAACATTCACTCACTCACCGTCTATACAGTACCACTTTATCCTGTATACATGGTCGCGGGAGGCTTTGACCCTATCCCAGAAGACTTGGAGCCTATCCCAGGTACACCCTGGATGGTGCACACACACCGTCCAAATACGCTCACACATTCATACGCTATGGGCAATTTGGGAACGCCAATCAGCCTAATCTGCATGTCTTTGGACTGTGGGAAGAAAGGTGGGCAGTCAGGGGGAAACCCACCAAGTGTGGTGTGATCATGCAAACTCCATGCACACATACCCAAGGGGGGAATCGAACCCAGAACCTGTAGGTGCAAGGTGACAGTGCTGACCACTAAAATGCAGATATACAGACACAGGTATAAAAGCCTTAATGTTCACATCAAACATCAGAATAGGGATTATCAATGGGATTGATGGCGGCTGCTTTGAGCATTTTGGAAACTGTCTACGTTTTAATGCACAATATTCTATAGTGTTTAAACAAAATAATGCGAAAAAAAAGAAAAAAAAATAGAAACCGGAAACCTTCAATGAGTCACATTTTGATAGAGGTCAGAAGAGAATGCACATACTGGTTTAAGCTAGTACGATGACTATAGTTATTCACTTTTGACAACCATGCCAAGTAATGAATTTATTACAGAATGCACAACAGTTCAAAGGCCCAACTGACCTCTTATACTGCCGATAGCTTGACATGGTTGTGGTTTTTAGCTCCTTGTGTGTGTGTGTGTGTGTGTGTGCATGTGTGTGTGTGTGTGTGTATTTCTCTTTCAAATTCTAAAATCTAAAATACTTCCTGTTTTCACACATAATTTCCTGTGCTTTCTTCCAGTAATTTCTCTCAGTGTCACATTGCCCTCACATACACTCATTAGACTCGCTCACCATCACTATGCCCTTGAACAAAACCACATTCCAGACGAATTCTGATCTTCTGCCCAAAGCGAAGGCATTTCACAGCATGTCTTTAAGGTCCATTGTTCAAAAAGTGAACATGTGTGAGTGTATGTGACAGAGAGAATGAAGAGAGAGAGAGAGAGAATGAAGAGAGAGAGAGAGAGAGAGAGAGAGAGAAGGGAATCCTCTATGGACAGTATGTCCCTTGTCTTTTGTTGTAAATAAACACAGGAAAGCCAGAGCCTTTAAAAGGTGCTTGGAAAAAAAAAAAATCAGTAAAACTCTTATGTAACCATGCATGTCTGTGTACAAGCTTTCGGAGGCCCTGTTGTGCTACAACAGATTATTACCCATACAGTAGCAGGCCAATAAAAAGCATAAACTATATGATGTACAGTACTGGTCAAAAGTCTTGTGCCAGCCCTCATTTCTTCATATTTTGCTCCAAAGAGCCAGACTTTATGTATTGTTTAATGTTGTCTTGAGGAGTAGTTCCCAGGCTTCCTGAAGGAACTTTTGTTTCTTACTTTTAGTCCAGTCACTGTACCTGCCTTGTTTCAGATTATTTTTTTAAACCACATTATGATTCATTCAATTAAAAAAAATATATACATCTAGCATGAAGCAGTGAGAGACAGGCGCAGATGATGACAGATGATGAGGTCAGTGATAAGTATACTGGTAATGCTGAACGCTGAGTGGTTGGAACAGACAAGAGGGGAAATGAAGTTCCTGCGGTTGTTATGAAAAAAAAATTGTATCTTTAGGCACGTTGCAGGCTGTCAAAACATTTATTAAAATTTTTTTATTTAATGTATATTTTATGTGCAGAAATGGGGGCTCAAGACTTTTGCACAGTACTGCATACACCTGGCTTGGTGCAGTCTCTGCTCAGAAATTTTACAGTATGAAGCAATAAAATCAAGTCAGTTGACTCTCTCTCAATTTAATTAATGCTTAGTTTATCCCATCAGTCGATTTTTTTCTTTGCTTGTGGCATAGACATAATCCAGGGTGACAATGCTAAGAATCATTGGGCTCAAAATGTGCCTGAGCTGACGAATCATTTCCATACATGAATTGGCCACCACAACATCCTGCCAAGTTTATCTGTTTGGTTTAATTTGAAATTTTGTTCAGTTTTTCTTCAATTTAGGTTTGGTGCAATTTGTTAAGTTTTTATTATGATAATCCTGTTGATTTTTGTACAAGGTTTGTTTTTCCATTCATTTTAGAATAATAGTGTGTCAATTTAAAAAAGTATATACAGTATATGGGCCTATTTGCGAAACAAAAAAAAATTAATTCCAAAAATTCCCACAGTCCATTTCTTCATGTATGCCATTATCTCACTCACTCATCGTCTATACTGCGTTATACTGTGTAAAGGGTTGCAGGGTGGGGGGCCTGGAGCCTATCCCAGGAAACTTAAAGAATGAGGCGGGGTACACCCTGAATTGGATGCCAATCCATAGCAGGGCACACACAAACATGCTCATTAACACACCACTGGCAATTTAGGAACACCAGTTAGCATATCTTTAGACTGTGGGAGGAAATCCAAAAGGCAAGTGGAGAACATGCAAACTCTATGCACACAGACCCTGAGACGGGAATTAAACCCAGATCCTGGAGATGCAAGGTGAGTGTGCTAACCGCTAAGCCACTATTGGGCTGCCTATTGTATTACCTTTGCTTTTTAATTGAATACATCTGTATGTCTGTTTAGAGGTATTTTTATATATTTTTTTACAATTAAATTTTACAAATGATTACTTTATTTTTTTTGATTGGTTATATTAACATGCCAGCAGCAAAATAACTGCACTTGTAAATACAAACATTGATAAAAACCCTGCAATTTAATAATAAAAATAAAGCTAATGCATTTATGACTAAGTATAATTAGGAAGTTTCCTATTTCTGCAACGTTATGACCTGGACCTTTTAAGTCACAGAATATTTCTTTACAGTTTGGTACCTGTTGTTGTACAAGGAAGAAAAAAATTATATAGATTTCAGGAAATTTTAGCTTTCTTTTTTTTCTTTAATAAGTTAGAGATTTCATGTAAATGACTTGAAATAATACCAAATAATGGTAGAGGTAAAGGTCAGCACTTGATGTCAGACTTTATGCCTTTTTCCTTTCTCATTTAGCATTTGCTTGTAAAGTGTAAACGCTATTTGAAACCCTTTTATAGATATGGAGCATAATGAGGGCAGCTTTCACTGCACACCCAGATTTTTTCCAACCTCAAGTGGTCTGAGGAAAGTAGGACCTTCCTGGGCCTTCATGAACACAACGTAAACCTTAACATAATTCCAGACTAAACTACAGGTTTGCCATGACTGTGTTTAACAATGAGCTTTGCATTTTTAGGTATGGTCATTCAATGGTAAATTCACTAAATGGTCTTAGGAAAGACTCTACACTCCCAAAGAAGTCTCTTGAGCTACACTTAGGTCAAGAACTGGCTCCGTAATCCTAAACTAATACCCTTTTATCCCGTCTGATATTTGGCAACCACAAAAGGCCACGGTGCAAATGACCACATCATCCACAGAGGCTTGAGAGGATGCATTCATGTGCACTTACTTTCTTTTTCTTAATACTAAGAAAATACACAGAAGACTCCACACATTAACATGAAACTAACACTGATGACAAGATTTGTTATGACTATTGTTGCATGTGAATTATAGACAGCATGTTCATGTTTATATTGCTTTGAAATAGTGCTTAGAGAGGAAAAAAAAAAAAGGAAGAAACTGGCCTCCACCCTCTGTGTGCTTCTATTAGTAGAACAGCTGTATACACACTTTCTCACACACATTATAAACATTCATATCCAAACTACAGGCCTGAGTCACACATTAGACACCCATGGCTTGTCACATCCTTCATGGTATAAACAAAACTATTATCATATACTGTATGCATATATCACAAATATAACTTCTACACACACACACACAAAGTCATTTTCTTCTCACCTATTGCTGGCAGCATGTATAGTCTTTCCCACATACATCAGTACTGACTTGTTTCACAAGAATACAGTCGCTTATGCTTGCACTCAACTTCAGTCAGGTGCATGTGTAGGTGCACACACGCTCACACACACGACCCTTGTTTTAAACAAGATAACAGGAAGACGTTGTGTGTTGCCGGTAGAGATAAAGATCTGATCTATTGTGAGCAAGTGTGCATGTGCGCTTGTGTGCAGGCTTGGGTGTGTGAAAGCAGACATGCTTCCGTGTACACTTGATTGTGCATACACATAACTTTGTGTAACAGTGTGCCACAAATAACACTCTCCAGCAGTCCACCAGAAGTCTGCAGTATGACGTTTGGTCTCCATCTCCTCCACAACACACACACAAACACACACACACACATACACAGAAACATATACAGTGGAATAAGGAAAGGGAAGTGATTCAAAGCTTTTGGGATTCCTGAGCTTTTATAATCAATCAGGACAATGATTCACAAAGTCAGGTTGTTTAAGAATAGTCAGGAGTTTGGAGTTTTTTTTTTACCATGATGGCAATCACAACCCACATTTATTATCATACAACATAGCTTATTAGTTTATTAGGTTTGGCTGGCCTTTTAGAGCATAAAAGATTAAGAGTACATTGAAAGGGATGTTGCAAATCCATCCATCCATTTTCTTTAATACTTATGCTGTATAAGGTCATGGAACCTATTACAGGGAACTCAGGAAACACCCTGGATGGGGTTCCAACCTATTGCAAGGCACACACATTTTGGAAACAGCAATCTTCCTACAATGCCTATCTTTGGACTTTGGTCGAAAATGAAGTACTCAAAGACAAACCACCAAGCACTGGGAAAACTACGAGATTCAAACCTCCTATACGAGAGGTGTAAGGCCAAAATGCCAACCAACCACTAAACCACCAAGCTTCTACACTGCAACTCCATAATTTGATTTTCAGAGCACGCTCAAAGCCATGACGGTGCTCCTAGGACTGCCACAGTGTCCGTGCAGTTAAAGAATGTATTGTTCTTGCTCACAACAGAGAAGTCTCTGGATTAGTCATGCTCCATCTGGTCACTAAGGAAGCAGGAGTCATATCAGGAAGCAGGATTACAGTTACACAAATGACTTGTGTAAAGCTCTCATTAATAACAATATTGTCATTTTACTTTAAAGCTTCATCCATTCCCACCTCCTTCTTTATACAGCTTGCAATGAGGGGACATGCAAAGTGGCATGTGTTTGTGTGTCTGTTGGGGGAGAAGAGACACAAAGCTTTGAGGCTGATTTTTCAACTCAGTGCTGAATGTCTCTGCTCTCTGATGTTTGGAGAGGCAGTGTGAGAAGGATTAGGAGTAAACAGCAGTATTTTGCAGCTGCACAGTCTGAACCCCTGGAGCACCCTGACTGCTTAGAGTTAACATAAGTCTCAAGTCTTTTTATGAATGGTTGCATAATTGTAAATATATGGTGTGCACGAAAGTTTGAGTGTAAATTCAATCGTCAAACATCAACAGACGCTCAAAATGCATTTGCTCCTGGGTAAAGCTCCTATAAATGAATGTGACATTAGGAATGTAAACTTTGTTACTGCTCTCTAAGACCTCAGCTGCTTAATTGGATCCTGCCTTAAGCATGATAATTTGGATAAAAACAATATAAAAAACAAAAGCACTGAAAACTGTCTCTGGTATAGGGTTTTGGTTTCGGATTACATTTATTCATTTGGCAGCCACTTTTATTCTAAACTATTAGAGCTGATCATATCAGGTTTAAGGGCCCAAGCGTAACAGCTGGATATCAGATTTATAATCACAACCCTTAACCACTGTCTACGAACAATCTTACAGCTTTGAGGGCTCAAACTATGTAATGTTTGTAAACAAAATTATAACACATTGTCATTGATTATCAATTATATACCAGTAAATTGGTGACAGGGTCATGGGCAGTCAAGGTTCACACATACCCACAGAGACTAAAAGCCAGCTCGTCCAGTCAGATTCCGCAGAAAAGCCAATGCAGAACAAACTGCCAAAAAGCTCAAGGCTTTGAATTTTGGAGAATATAAATGTTTTTTTCTCAGTATTAAACATTATAGCCTTATTAAAAAATATTGCCGTAACCGCTTTATTGTAATCTCAAAGTGTGCTGCCATGTTGAATGGAGATGGTGCCGTACATCAAGACTAATAGAGCACTACATATACAGTAACTAACTAGCTAAAATACAATGTAGAAAAACAAGACTTTCACCTCTGGTTGCTTTCATTTTGTGTATTTTTATTACCTGTGTGTTCTCTGTGTGTTGTATTCTGTGCATTTTATTATCCAGCCTGCCAAACATATTCGCAATGTTATTTCTTCTATGCTAGCCAATACATAGAACAAATAATTAAATTTTCAATTCAGTTCTATTTTTATAGTGCTTTTAATGTTGAACCTTGGGTATTTTTTTCATTTCTAGGCTTTGCCTACTAAAACACAAGAAAAGCTACATGTGAAAAAAAAAAAAAGAAATGTCCATTGACCGCCAGACGACAGTGATTTCTGGTGATCCTAATTTTTGGTGCACTCACACTGTCCCAATTGTTTTGTCATTCTTGTATTGTTTCCTCTCTGATTGGTTTCTGATACCTGCATAGTCAAAGTTCCTTCAAACCTAAAGTATGAAGGTGGTCAATCTATTGCAGCTGGTGTAAGACATGCGCATGTAAATTCTCTGTGAATTGCAACATGACATTGTTGACTCTGACAAGGAGACTTTTTTTTAATGATTAAGGAATATAATAGTATTGTTATTAATACAAAATAGAATAGTATTTTTATTAATACAATTCTACCATTTCAAGTGTGCAGATTTGTTTGTTTTTTATCACGTCTGTGTGTGTAGATGGTTGTGAGGTGTGTTGTGGCCTGTGTTTGCCCACCCACTCAGATCCAGCCAAGCTAACTTCACTCCCATCCATGATATCCAACTCCTTATTAAGATATCAGTATGTTGTGTGTGGGATTACTGCTGCTCTGCATTCCACACTAGAGCCAGAAGCAGATCGATAGTGAAAGTTTTTTTTTTTGTGTGTGTTAAAAAAGACCTGGGTAAGACTCGGTAAAAACAATGCACAGACACTTTTCTTTATTTTATCCTAAATTTGACCATGTTTAGGTTTGTCTGTTTTTTTAAATACATGTCTTATAATCTAGATGTATGATATATATGATATTAAAGATTGAAAAATTTTAACACTAAAGTATACACAAAATGTCACTAAGGAGCGTATCCCAAGGCACTTGAGGCACTTGGTAGGGTACATTCTGGATTGGGTGCCAATCCACTCACACACTCACTCATACACTAGGGGCAGTTTAAAAACACCAGTTAGCCTCATCTGTATGTCTTTGGACAATTGGAGGAAACCGGATTACCCAGAGGAGACACACCAGGCCTGGGGAGAACACACAGACCCAAAGGCAGGAGGTGCAGAAGGCAGGAGGAGTCAGGCCACAGTGCTAACCACCAGTCATATATGTAAATAAAATTATGTGGAAATTTTTAATCTTTTAGGGTACTTTCTAATATTATAAGATATAATATATGTTTTTTTTCTGAAAAGGTTAGTAAAGACAGACTTTACATAAGCATCTCTAAACCTTAGAATTAAGTGTAACATATTACCAAGTAATATACTGTGTAAAGGTTTACTGAGTGACAGCAAAATCTTAGCAAATACATAATACAGTATATGTGCATAATACCCTGAAACTCCATCGCTCCCTGGACTTACTAAAATCAAGTGAGCAGACAGGGGCAGATTAAGGCAAAGGGGTGAACAGCACCGATAATGGCAAAGTGTTTGTTTTAATCAGACTGGATAGGACAAAGCTAATACACTCCTACATCTATGACTGCTGATCCGGGCAAAGGAGTGGGATTCTGACAAATCCTTTATCAACTTAAAGTCAACACAAATAAGAGAGAGAAAGATGGAGTGAGAGAGGGGTTTAAAAGCAAAACAGAGGAATTCAGCATGGTGTTAGAGGCTCAATATTACCGAAGCAGTGGATGTTAAAATTTAAAGTAAAGACAGAGAAAAGAAAAAATAAAGTGAACGAGAAACCACAGTAGATGCTAGGTAACTTTATAAAACAAAAAAACATGCAGACACTGCAGTAACACAAACATTAAAGTACATACAAGTTAACACATACAGTAGTGTACACTGATCCACCATAACATGCCATAACATCCACCTAAATCCTTTAGCATTAAAACCACCAAGGATTTGGGTCCCTTGTGGCACCACGACGGCTCTGACACCTCAGGTCATGGCTTCACAGGGCCTTTAAGGGTGTGCTGTGGTGTCTGGCACCAGGACTTTGGCAGCAAATCCTTTGGGTACTGTGGGTTCCAGAGTGAGACCTCAGTACAGGGTGAGCCATTTATATGGATACACCTTAATAAAATGGGAATGGTTGGAGATATTAACTTCCTGTTTGTGGCACATTAGTATATGTGAGGGGGAAAACTTTTCAAGATGGGTGGTGACCATGGTGG
>JAQMYJ010000008.1:10549679-10565324 GCA_030014305.1 Clarias laeviceps
TCTCAATCCTTTACCATAAACCTATGATAAAAATTATAGTCCCTTCATTTCTTTGTAAGTGGGCAAACTTAGAAAATGCTTACTTAAAAACTTAGGGCAAACATGCTCGCCATGATAGAAAGGTATCAGAACACCTAGTGCACCACAGTCCTACATGCATGGGGACCATCAGGCAAAGACTTCAAGGCATCCAACCTCCAAACTCCCTAGATCCCAATATGATCAAAGCCATGGGATGCGCCAGACAAACAAGTCTGATCCACGGAAGGTCCCACAATGCAACCCAAAGCACCCAAAGGGCCTGCTTCCAACATCCTGATGCCAGACATCACAGCACACCTCCAGAGGTCTTGTGGAGCCATACCCAATGAGGCCGGGGCTCCACGGGTGGTACAAAAGAAATCTACACAATTTGGGAGATAATGTTTTCATTGTATTGCTATGACTGATTGGTGCCAATGCTATTCCCAGGAAAATGTGCTCTCTCAAACCACAGGAGTTGTGTTGACACATACAGCGCCACGTAATTTTTTTTGTGGAAATTGTATTTGCTAGTGTGATTATTGTGTAATTACAGAAGCAGTTCTCCACTAAAGAACAGCACACCTATTCTTAACCTAACTTTAAATTATTGCCAACCTACACATGTGCTACACATAATGTACATGTTAAGCCCTTTTGAAAGTCAGTTTGAATAAATGTATCTTTCAAATATTAAATGTGTATACACAAGACACCAGTATGGATAAAACCTACTGAATAACAACAATTTATCTAGGGCCAAATTCAGCTTACAAATAATTTGATGCTAACTTTGAAGAAATGTTTTTGGAACATTTTTTGCCAGTCATTTTAATTTAGTTGTGATCATTTCGGAGTGTGTTCTACTGTTCTTGTAGCGAAACAATGGGATACATGCTGGGAGGAAAACGTAGAGAGGAAGGATCATTATATTTAGATATGGAAAAAAGTACACAGAAAGTAAAGTATTCACTTGCCCATATAAACCATGGCAATATAAAAAACATCAAACACACCATAAGATACTGTCTGGATAAATATTCACCACTTTCCATGAACTTCCAAATTTATACATGCAAGCTAATATAAAGTTTCAATCACTGTACCACATAATTTGTCTTTCTTTTAAGCTTCTTCCATTCGTATCATAAAGCCATTAAAAAATTATGTTCTTTCTAGGGGGACTTCCCTTCCTCAAAGAGCAGACACATTCATAAAATACAAACTGCCTGCAGCCCTTAGACCTGCCTTAAAGATGAAAAAGGCATGGCACAAAAATCTACAGCCCCACCACACACTCTTCCTCACTCTTTCCTCAGTTTCACTGTACTGTACACCTCCAGTTACAAGACGTTATCCCCTGTTCTAAACCAATGAAATCAAAGATGAGGCTAGCAAATCATACAATCTTTTATGGGCCTCTTTATAAAAATGTCAATACTCTGTGACATGAGAAGATGTGTACATTACAACATCACCTGGTACTATAATAATCCTGTGAGTCCCCGTCACTTAAGTCTTATGGACTGTAATCTGATAAAGTTTTCAGTCTACTGGCTTACAGATTCCATTACATATGGAATGTTATGCAAACATATGCACCAAACTGTAAGGCATCAGTGGTAGAATCCTTGTCTGCCACAAGGGATGGCCAATGCACAATGCACCAGAAGCCAGCCAGGGATACAAGTACGTGCTGGTCTAAAGCCCAGATAATGAGGGGGATGTGTCAGGAAGGGCAACAAACATAAAAAAACTGTGCCAAATCAGAAAATGTGAATCATAATGGCCCGCTGTGACAATCCCACACATTCTATCATTGTGATGATTGTCCACTGACATAATTATTAATGGTACTAATTAATGCTATGCTTGCACACAAATCTAGCCATAACCTTATTTAGAAAGCAGTAGGCTTTATGGGAACCATTGAAATGTCCCCACAAAGTCAAACTTGTCATACATTTCTATACTTGAGTAGATATTTTCTTCCCACCAAACTATGAAAACATGACTGCATTATCATGACACAGCCTAGCCCTCGGGTTGTCTGTAGATGATTTTAAAGATTCAAGATTGCTTCAGAAGACGTTATAATTTTTATTGCTGTAATGGGTCCAGAAGATGTCATCCTAAGTTCTGAAGACTTCATTCAGTCCTATCTCTGTCTAATGAGTAATTTTCTAAAAACATACTATACAAAGTTTTGAGGAGACTGAAGACACTGGGAAAGAAACATTTTGCCAAGTTATACAAACATTCCATTAGGTGAGCTGTAATATAATTTGTGCCCTTATAAGATTTGGGTAATGTCAGTGATATAACATTGCAGAAAAAATAACCTGAGCTAATACTGATTCATCAATATATAGTTTCTCACTCACTCACTCATCCTATTTACTGCTTTATTCTGTTTGCATACATTCAGGGTACATACAGTACATGTGTACACACACATACACTACGGGCAATTTGTCAACTCCAGTTAGCCTAATCTGCATGTCTTTGGACTGTGGGAGGAAACTAGAGTACCCAGAGGAAACCCACCAAGCACAGGGAGAGCATGCAAACTTCAAGTGCACAGGCTAGAGGTGGGAATCGAACGCAGACCCAGGAGATGCAAGGCGACAATGCTTTGTACTAAACCACCGACAAAATCGTTTCAGAAAACATCCTGAGGTTGGAGAAATTCTGGTCGAGCTCGTTGAATAATATCCAACATTAGAAGTCTGCACTGCAAATTATATGTTGCAGATACTTTATGGAGTTAGTTATATTGGAAGATAATGGAAGATAAGAGTCACGAGCTGCCGGTCTTACCTCTGCGCCGCCGAAGCACAGACACGCCGCGAGCAGCAGCGCGCGCAGCCAGCAGAGCCCAGTGCTCATCGCTCCGCCGCATTGAGAGGCGCGCGCGGCCCGCTCGCTCTGTTCCGCTCTTCTCTGCTGCTCTCAGCACTCCGAGCGCGGGACAGCGGCGCGCGAGCACACAGACGCTCCTGAGACGCGCGCGCGAGGAAATCAGCGGTGCGCACTCCAAACTCTACTTAGAATATTCTCCACAAGGGTTGGACGCTGCAGGCGGCTCTCTGAAGTCCTGCGTAAAGTCTGTGTGCTTAAATGTTAAATCGAGTAGCTGTTAAACCCGACGACTAAATGCAAACATCCAGAGAAGACAAATTCATTCAATATTCTCTAAAACACAATATTAAGCACATTCACATGTTGAAATACGCACGCGCCTAATTTAAACCCAACTGCCGGCCAATTCTAGACGTTATCCCAAAGCAAAGTGACCAGGTCTTGCAAAGTTTTCCGATTTGTGGATTCTCGTATTTAATGTGCACTCCGCTGATCCTTATGCTTTTATAAACATTTCTCGGTAGCAGTCACTCATCCTGTATGCTTTATGAAGTATCAGAATCACCTTGTACTCCTTTTCTTAGTATCGGTCTCGATTGGAGCATAAATAAACGTTTTTTCTTATTCCATGGAGGCTTATCAGTCCACGGTGCTGCGCGCGTGTCAACCGCGCCGTCTTGATTACAGTGAGCTCGAGCGCCTCTGCGTGAGTCTCTGAGCTCTTATCTTTCCCACCCCTTTAGGGCAGGGCTGTGTGTGTGCGCGTGCGTGCGTGCGTGTACGCGCGTGTTTGTGTGTGTGTGTCACACACTAGACGAAACCCAAAGCAATGGGCACAATCAATTTAGAGCGTTTTGCACAACGTTTACTGCTGACTAGGTTTAAATTATTAATAAAAGGAATGCCTTTTTTTGTATACAAATGTTATGAGACTTTGCAAATCAGTCAAATATCCTGAGGTTGTTACCTAAGGTTTTCAGCTATTAAAATTAAAAAGTATGTAACAGTGCAACACATACCAAGTCATCCTAGTAATTTGGCACATAAAAAAGCATAAATAAAATATTGTGGCCATTTTGCATAAAATAAATAAGTAGTTACTGTTCAGTTGTTGAAGGCCAATAATGCATCGCCCAGTAATGCATCTCAGACAACTACTGTAAATATGTATCTGACACTTTAGTGCGAATTTTACGTATTACTGTATAACCCTCTCTTATAAGTTCATTATGCAACTACCTCTGCCAGTAACAGTATGCCGAAAACATAAAATGTTTAATTCATGCAAATGCAAATTGATTTTTATTTTTATTTTTGCCTATGTGTTGAAGCAAGATTAAAACCCAGAAACTGAAATGACCCTTGCAGTGTGGTGATTTTATGTTTTTACTAAAAGATTTGTCATGATTTGTAAGTACATTTAAAGTCTTTATCTTAAAAGTCATCTTTACAAGAAGCATTTTGCCAATGTCTACTAGAAATGAAATATCTGAATCTTTTCTATGACTCGTGTTAGCTGAGTCAGTTTACTTCAGTGTTTTTTTTTTTTACATTCATTCACCAAATTGTTCCAACGTGCACACCAAAGCATATGACAAACAGTTAGAATTGTCTAAATAGATCAAATGTTACTAGCTTTTTGTTGTTTTATCGTGTGCTGGTATATGCCAATGTTTAGAATTCTTTTTCACACACAGTCTAACTTTGCTCTTGCTGTGAAACCTGGAAACTATGTTCGTCTCTGAGGAATGAGCCAGTAAGAGACTCACTGAATACTGAATTGACTCAGCTGATTCGTATTAAAAGTGAAGAGTGAATCTCGGTCATGACTACAATGACTTAATGGGCACGTATCAGTTTCGGCATACACACAAATATAACTTGCAGTTGCAAATAAAAAATTACACATTTAAATACAATTAAACACATTACAGTGATATCAAATCGTTGGTAATTATGATGTGAATATTTATGGGAATGTAAAGCTTTGACTTCCACATTTAAAGTTTTATTGTTTCCAGTTGTGCAACAATTGTACAAAAGGAAGTAATTATAAATTTGTTTATATTAATGGCTTTGTTAAATGGAATTAATGAATGTCTCCAAATCATCCTCAATGCATCAAGCATCCATCAAAATGGTTTACACTATGTTTGGAATATACAGCCCCCAAAGCTCTATCAACATTATACAAGTTTCAAAACAGTTCAAATGACACTTGATGAATTTCAAAGAAAAGCTGTTGTGTCCTTCTCCTTGCACATGCATTTTCTACCAAACGCACTGATCACCAATTTGGCCCAAATGATACTATAAATACTATTTGGAGGTCAGTGAGGAAAAAAAAAAATCAGCAGATTGTAAAGTCACAGATGTTCATCGTTTTGCAGCAGAGCTTCAGAGATTGCAGGCTGCTGAATCCTCTTATCCTGATATGTCGTTAGTCATTAGGAAAATGTGTGGGTAGCTGCAACAGTCACAGACAAAAGAGCTCTGTGGTCAGCTAGCATGACAACTACTGTGTACAACCGCAACAGAAATGATGCCACTGTGTGTGTATGTGTGTGTGAGGAGATGATCTGAGCTATTGAGGAAAAGGACAGAGGTCAAGTGTGAACAAGAGCATCATGGTCTCTCATAACTTGTCTGATTTTATCATCTGTCTTTCTCAATTACACACTGTCGTTCTCTGTCTTTCATTTGGTCTGTCTCGCTCCATCACTCCCTCACACCCGCCCTTCTTCCCAAAACACAAAGCTGTAAAATTCTCTCATCTTTTCTTCTTCCGCTCTAATGCATTTGCCCTTTCACTCCTCTCTTTATTTTTCCATCTCCCACTTGCTCTCTCTCTCTCTTCCTCTCTGTTACTTCTCCTCTGCCCTTCTCTCATCCTTTGTATCTTTGTGCCATTTCATTTTCTACTTCATTCATCTGTAAGATGTACAATATGGTCAATTGTTCGAGTATTCTCTCTCTCTCTCTCTCTTTCGCTTACTAAGGAGATTTTCAAAGTAGACTCTACATTTGTGATTTTGTGAACTCATGTGCTAAAGGTATAATCCTACAACATTGTATGTTAGCTTCAAAGAGGAAACCAAACATGCAATCCATGAGAGATTAGGAGAAAATTGGATTTAAAAAAATATTCAAACTTGCCTTGTTGACATTTGTTGTTGTTATCTTGTGGAACATCCAGGAAGTCCTTACCTGCCGTAGTGTGAGGGGGGGAAAGGGGGCTGTGTAGCTGCAATATCCAAACAGATCAGCTCTTATCAATTCCATTAAATAAAGAATGTACATCAGTAGTTCAGTACGATAACTTTTCCATCAAGACGTCTTTTTGTGCACTTTTGTGTGTTCATTAATGTGTAAATACCTCTAGGTTCTCATGTATCTATCAGTTACTTCTTCATCTTTATGATGGCAATAAATTTCCTAACTATTTAATTAAACTTGCAAGGCATTTTATTGTTTACATAAATTATAACCTCCCTTTTCCACTTTACTTTCTTCATGCTGCATACATTTTTGTCTTTTTTGGTACAGATAGTTTAATTCATTTAGTCATTTTTAGTTAGTAATAGGGGAAGTAGTGCCATCATACTGAAATGAGATGAGATATATTGGGAACACTCACAAAACCAGAATGTATGAGATGACACAGGACTTTTGCAGTATTTAATGCAGTTCTGGTAATATTAGTGGTATTTCCTTTTTTATAATATGCTGGCAGTATATTATAAACTTTAATGTAATTTATGAAGCATGATTACATTTACATTTATTTAACCTGATAAAGGTTCTATCGTGTCCACTAAACACATTTAGAATCTACTGTATGCTGTAATGCAAAATGCAGAAAATTCCAAGAGATATGGAAAAGTTCAAGAGATCACTCACTCACTCATCATTTATACTGTACCACTTAATCCCATACACAGAGTCACAGGGAGCCTGGAGCCTATCCCAGGAGACTTAGGGCACAAGGCGGGGTACACCCTGGACAGGGTACCAATCCATCACAGGATGCACACACATACTACAGGCATTTTGGGAACACCAATTAGCCTAACCTGCATGCCTTTGGACTGGAGGAAACCCACCAATCATGCACTCAGAGGCGGGAATCGAACCCGGACACTGGAGGTGCAAGACAACAGTGCTAACCACAAAGCCACCGTGACGCCTCAAGGGGATCAGTACATGTCAAAATGTGTAAGCATAATATTTAAAAAGTTTACTTTTTAAAAAGCTATAGTGTATTTATCTGTTTTGCATGTGGTAAACAATGCTTAATCTGTCTAATGAACAGTTAAATGTACAATAAATGAACAATAATAAACAAACAAAAAAAGATGTTGATGTGGTGTTGTTCTACTAAACAGAATTTGTGCTCTGTGCCACATAACATTAGTCCAAGAGTAATGTGCCCCCTTACTTAAAATAGGTCAGGAGGGAGGAAATCAGAGAAAATGGAGGAGCCTAAAACAAAACATTGCATGTGAAATTAACGTAAAATGTCAAATGCAAATTCAGATATTCCAGTGTGCAGTATAATAGTGGGAATATGGGAAGGAAGGGAGAGACACTTTTCCTGAAGGTAAGAATGAATCTCAGCCCATTATATAAAAGTAAAGTGAATTTTAAAATAATTGTAGTTCTACTTCATGTTGCATCTTTCATATTAAGTCAGCTTGGATGTTAACCCATATTTCTTTTTGGAAATGTACTTCAGAAGGTTATGATCTAACACAAGCTTGGTTCAAGTACATATCTGAAACCTCAGAAATGTCTGCCATAATGATATTTCCAGCCTGACTGCCATAGCGGAAACTGTACAGTGGTAAGCCTGTGGCTGATGTAACAGGATGATGCATACAGAAGATGGCTATTGTTTAAAGGTACACGGTCACTTCTGCAGGAAACTTAGTCTGATCAGTGACCTAGGGGAATTTGATTGATTACTACATGCTGCCTGAATAGTGCAATATTAGTATATGAGAGTCATGTGAGTCATCAAATAAGGTCAAATAAGAGTCACTATAACTTAGCTCTGAATCCTAGTGTTTTAATCAGAAAACCTAGTTTGTGGTCTCTGTATTCCATTTCTGTATTAATGCAACCAGTCTCACAAAACCTTTGGGTGAAAAACTGTACAATCTTACAACATCCTTATTAAATGTCAAATGTTCTGGGTCATGTTACAGGTTCTGTCTTTATGTTGTTAATGAGTTCTTTCACAATTTACTATGTGAATGTAGTAAACTATATTTTCCCTTCATAATCAGCACTTTCACTGTATGTGATTTTTTTGCTAGAGCAGGAGACGTATATTGTGGTGGCACACAGTACAGCATTGATAGATTCGGACTGTTCATGCCAAGCTAAAGGGCTGAAAAAAAGAGCACGATAAATTCCTGAATTATGACCATAACTTTGTTTCCAAAGGCCTATTGGGTCTTTCAGCTCTGAGAGATTTCATTAGTTCGGTCATCACTTTCATAAAAGTGTGATTAAGAAACCCCTTTGTATTAATCATATAAAGGTTGGCCTGACTTACATAAAGCATTGGGAATGAATTTAAGCACTAAAGAGTTTTCCACAGTGTGAGCTGAGCAGGGGACTTCCTCATTACTCACAATGAAGCTGTGTCATTTTGCAGCTTACTGTATTTGTGTAATTATTCCACATTCAGGATCTGGTACAGCAAAACACTCAATTGCAAATTTTGCTGAAAAACATATGACCGATCCTATAACATTTTACTTTGTACAGTATGCTGAAAAAAGGTCCTACTTGTTACATTTATTCAAAAAGTCGGCCATAGATGCTGAGTAGATTTTACAGCACAATGTTAAACAATTAATAATTTCCCAAAAATTCATCTTTGTGCTTTTCTCGCTTCCTCTCTGCCCTCTCAGCTATTTACTCCCAAGTCTGTTGTCCAGCTGAGCTCTGTTCCAAGCCAACACTAGTGGGAATAGACTATAATCAAACCAAACATGGACATGCTTTAACTGCTTGTGTTTTTTTCATGACACTACCACAAAGGAATAATCATTTCATAAATTTGCTCTTTTCATTTATACATTTTAATTATCTTGGTATTTACTTTGTGGCTTCTTGCCTTAAAGCTGTTTTTGGATATAGCTGGGAAAAGCACAGGAACGCGTGCTATGGAAAATCTGAGGCAAAAACTTTTTTAACCCTCACTGGGATTACTAAAGGATATCAAATAGCTTATCAAGAGCACAGACCCTTTATAAAATATTGAGATGCAAAGCAAATGGTAACTTAATTAAATATATGGACACCAAATCTCTGAACACACAATAGATTCCTTGTGGTAAAAAAAAGGAAATGTACCTACTGCATATTTTACAATTAACTGAAGGGATTGATTGCAAAAGATGAAGATATACAAGAAGCTGGAAGTAGTTATAAAGGGAAAGCTTGGGCATACAAATTATTACAGATTATTTTTATCATTGCTCTGACAATATCACTGGCTGAAATTAAAATGATAGGTTTATATTAACTCAGAACCAACTGTTATTATTTCTATAGTAACACGTCATTAACAAGTAGACAAATGTGGTCTTATTTTAATAAGGAAAAACATATAATTGTTTTTACTGTGAAGCTTTCTGTAAATAGATTCAACATTTATGAAAGGAGTCTCTATAGTGTCAGCATTTTAACATTAAGTTAGTTTCCACCACAGTGGACTTTGTGCTTTCCTCAAATCTGTAAAACTATGAGTTGTGTGTTTTCTCATAGTAACTTCAAGGGAGATAAACAAAAGGTTGGTGAGGGCATCACACCCATGCATTTTTATGCCCTAAGCTAGAATATGATTTGCTATAAGAGGAAGTGGCACAAATCACAAACCCTTCAGGGCTGTATCCTGACACACTCCCACTAAGTAAATGATGAGAAGATCGGAGCAGGTTTGTGATTTGTTTCTCGATGTACTGCGTATTGTAAGTCTTCAAGAGTATTTGTGTGTGGGGGACTATGTGTATGTGTTTATTATCTATTAAGCTGTCAGATTCATAGAGTTATGATAAATGAAGCAATGATTTGATGTAGCTTTAAGAGCTGCAGGTGTCTCAGTGGAATGGCAGTGTGAGTTGTGCCCAATGTTTGATCTCACAACTGTGTGTTTCACTGGGAAAATCCCCTAGCATCTAAATGTCTCTTTCACAGTTCCTCCCACCCTGCTGGGCAAATACATTCGTGTATATACTGTACACACACACACACACACACACACACACACACACACACACACACACACAGCTAGTGAAAGAATTTCGGTGCTATTCAGATGACTGTAGACATTTTTTGAAAGTTACACTATGAAGTTTCAATCATCTTTGTATGTTATTTAGTTTTTCTCTTCTACCACTCAAACACAAAAACTCCAATAAACTGTATGTCGTATTTTTTTACTATGGTTTATATGAATAAAAAACAAAATCTTCTTCCATCTTTTTAAAGATAGATAGATAGATAGATAGGTAGATAGATAGATAGATAGATAGATAGATAGATAGATAGATAGATAGATAGATAGATAGATACTGAAGAAAATTTCCAAATATAACTGGCAATAAAATATAACATTTAAGTGAAAAACAAATTGAAATATTTGAAAGGAAACAAAAACAAATTTATTTTTTATGTAATAAATAAAACAAAGCAGACTACTTAATTAATACTTTTTTTTTTTCCTTTTACCTTTTGCTTGTAATGCAGCAATAATTTGTTTTTGGTCAGGGTCTATCAAATTAGCACATTTCAATTTGGCAGTTTAACTCTTCTCTTTTATGAGAAATCCTGCAGATCTATCAAAGGGTAAGGGGATCTCCTGCACACAGATTTTTCTTTCTTTTTTTTTCAAGTCATTCCACAGGTTTTTTATTAGGATTTAGGTCTCTGCTCTGATTGGGCCATTCCAAAACATTGATCTTCTTCATTTGAAGCTGTTCCTTTGTTGAGTTGGATTTGTGCTTTGGGTCATTATCCTGCTGGAAGCTGAAAATTTACCTTTATCTTCAGCTGCACGTTTTATGCCTGAATACAGTAGATACTGTAGGTATTTGGAGCTGAAGAGAAGCAGCCCCATAGAATGGTGCTACCCTGCAAAATGCTTTACATGCTTATTTTTTATTATTATTATTTCTTTTTTTATAAGGTGATTGTTGCTTTCTCTTGTGGCAAACATATCATTTAGACAAGGATTTCCCTTGGTTTCATTAGAGCATAACACAGGTAATCACATGGTTTGGTGTGGTGTCCCATTTTCTCTACTTCACAGTCTTCTCGGGTACATTTTGGAAAGTTTTTTGCACCAATCTCATGAGTGATATCTATCTACATTGAAATCTGTTTATTTAAAAAGCCTTTTGAGGGATTTGCAAAAATCAGATGAAACCAAGAGAAACAGATGACATTTATTTGATGATAATTAGAATCACTTAGTTAAGTGATTCCACTGTGGTGGTGCCTCCGTGCGTTAAAGTTAAAGTTAAGGGCCCAACCGCAGCCAGGTTGCTGCGTTTGGGCCGTTGAAGTAAGGCCTTTAACCCTTACTGCTTCTGGAGTGCCATATAATGGCTGACTCTGTGCTCTGACCCCAGCCTACGAACAAAGCTGGGATATGTGATGAAGAGCATACATATGCAAAAAGGTTACAATAAGTTTTTTTTTTTTTTATCTAAAGCATTTGTTTGTTTTTTTACTTGTTTTTTTACTAGTTGAAATGAGATGATTATTATAGGTTTATTTATTCAGTCTTCATTATTTATATAGTCTTCACTGTAATCATGTGTACAATGCGACACCCTCAGTGCATTCATTCCATGCTGTTTAAAAATTAGGCGGCTTAATGTAAGGTATATATAAATCTGTCTGGATTAATTTTGGGTATTGGCGCATTATAGCACATGTTGCTGGCATGAGGTGAAGTATATGAGTGTATAGGAACAAGTCTATTACCTTGCCCATCACTATAGCGTGTTTTCATGTAGCTTAGGTTGCCTTACGTTCAGGAATGCAGCTTTATCACCACAAAAATGATTTGAGAGTCTCGCTCAGTTGGTGTTTGCAACACAATGACCAATGAGCAGTTTCTTTTTAACGTGTGTACAATTTTAAGTAGTAAAAAATTTTTAATGGCTGCCAGGCAACAGGATTTAGAGATAACACTGCAATACATTATGTCAGCTTGTCATTTCTGACAAGTTTCAAAAAAAGTGGTATGTTATTTTACAGGCTGGCTGCCAAAGTATTTGCCAAAGATCAGAAAAGCTATACAGTGCACCCATGCACTTGTAGGCTAAGGAGAGAGAAGCAAATTATTGTTGGCAGAATGCTCATAGTGTCTGCTACATACTTTCATCAGGGATTAAGAAAACTGAATTTATGCCAAATAGTAGACAGTTGTGTGTGTGTGTGTGTGTGTGTGTGTAAGGGTAAGTCATTAGGTTTGTGGTCCATGAGCTAAATTTTCACCAAAGGCCTCGTAAACAAATTTCCAATAAATAACTGTGTGAGAACAAAGAATGTTGCCAGAATATGTTTATTTGAGTGAAAACATTAAAGCAAGAAGGAAAAACGAAACATGAAATACTCAGCCCTGAGAACTCCTTATGTGCTTAATAAGAAACATTTGATATAAAACGTTTTTTAATCATACCATGTAAGGTTACTACTACAGGTTTAAAGCTCTGGATTACTGATCAGAAGATTGATGATTCAAGCCCCAGCTCCACCAATCTGCCCCTATTGGGCCCTGGAACAAGACCCTTTACCTATTCAGGGACGCCACACCATGACTGACCTTGCGTGCTGTCTCCAGCTTCCTAAAAAGGATTTTGCTGTACAGTAATGTGACAATGTGACAAATAAAGGCTCACCATAATGCTATCTGAACCAGGATTTAAAGGAGACATTTCTGAGAAACCTTAGTGTCTGTGAAGATAACTGCAATTGTCCAACATGTAATGTACAATGTTTCCTGTAATTCATTTCAACTAAGCTTTGTTCATGTAATAGTTTCAACAATGGTCATTGTCGCAAAGCAGTTTTACAGAATCAAAACATTATGGAAATAAATTTGAAAATTGTGTGGAAATAAATATAAATTATGCTGTAATGATTTCCTAATCCACAGAATCGCTTTGATGGAGGTGCACTTTGGAAGAAACATGCAACAATATGTTTATTCAGAGATTGGATCACATAGTGTGGCACAGTGGTGTAGTGGTTAGCAGTGTTGGGTTCAATTCCTGCCTCGGGTCCGTGTGTGGAGGTTGCATGTTCTCCCCGTGCTTGGAGTGTTTTCTCTCACAGTTCCAAGTCATTAGGTTAAGTGTTCCTAAATTGTCCAATGTGTGTGTGTGTGTGTGTGTGTGTGTGTTTGTGTGCGCATGAGTATGTGTGTGCACTGCAATGGATTTGGATTTGGTCCAGAGTGTACCCCACCTCATACCCTATGTCTCCTGGGATAGGCTCCAGGCCCCTGCGACCCTGTATACAGGATAACCGGTATAGAAAATGAATGAATGGATGAAATAGCATAAAAATAGCTATGAAGCATTCTTCCCATAGTTCCAAGACCTTACCTCATTCATTTCTCAGACATATTTTCAGACATATTCATCAGTGTTTTGTTTGCAATGTGTTCCTGTTCCATCTTGCATCAAATAAATACTAGCCTGCTCAATTTCTACTCATGTGCAGCATATATATTTATCTACATACTGTATTATATATTTTTGTTGTATGATTCCCATAATTATATCATGACTAAAATATTGACTGCCTCAATAAAAACAAACTTGTTTTCAAGTCTATTGTCTACAAAATAGTGATTATTGTCTTACTGTTCTGCACACTTTTCTCCTGTTGGAAGTTATAATTGTCACCTATTGTATAGAGTAGAACTAAAGCCTGGGCCCAAAGGTATAGATTAAGCTAGTGTAAACATTTACCTTACTTTTAAGCATTTAGCAGACACATTTATCTAGAGCAACTTACTGTACATTTTATTTTACATGTGAACAGTTGAGGATTAAGGGCCTCGCTGAAGGGCACAACAGGGGCAAACGGGTAGTGCTGGGGTTTGAACCTGGGACCTTCCAATCAGTTGTCCAACACCTTAACCACTGATCTACCCCTACCCCTATCTTTTATTCATGTGCAGATGAGTGTAAAAAAAGCTAGAAGTCTTCATATGATGGCATGTGTGATCCCATTCTTGAAATCCTACTTTTATTAGAGCAAGAGCAACTATTTTTTTCCCTTACAGTCGTTTTCCATTTACATTAAAGGCATTTTTGCATATATAAGCATTTTCACACTTTGCAGATGAGACTGATTTTTTTTGTACAAAATGACCCATCAGTAGGTACAAGTCACTTTTAAGCTTTACAAAGAATTGCCCTCAAAAATAATTGTCGTTGTGTGGTTTATTTCAGTCGGTCATTAACTGCCACTATGATGTACATCCTCTCTGTGTATTGTGTTGTGCTGTGTGGAATGGTGTGTGAAGGAGGGGGACTTCCACACTATGTGGTATTAATATCTCCACAAACTGATGCCTGTGTACTTTACTCTTCTACATGAACTGAGGAAACACATGACCAACCAACACCTTCAGTTCTCCCCACCTTGTGCAATACACACATAATCCTGGGGAAAGAATTTCAAGGAAAATCATGTGTCTTAGTAAAGCACAGGAACACCATAAGCCACCAGAAGAGCTCTAACCTGTGACAGGCTAAGATTTCTAACATGTGAAATTATTAAACTGTTCTGGGGTGATAATGTATGTTTTAATGATAGAACACCACCCCAGACATCAGTCACATGTCCTTAAATACACAGTAAAATCCTAAAGTACTCTTGAGATATGAATGTACAATTTGCACAGTTGCTTGTTATACTTTTAAATTGAAATGCATTTTCGAAAGAATTTAAATAAAAAAGAGGAAAATGCAATATAATATGAAAGACACAGGTGTGTGTAAGTTTGTGTGATTTGTCTTTCCCCTGTCTGAGAAACGTCACATCCCTCCCCATGCTATGTTCTTCCTGTTTACACAGCACCTTCCTGTGACCTTTCACCCTCTACCACTGGCTGGTACATGATCAAATGCTTCCAGTCCTGTTCAGATGAGTCATACTGAAATGTAACAGTTTAAGACAGTTTAAGTCAGTTACTGCGCTTTACTTATTCATACAGTATGTGTACTTGCCAAAATATGCCAAAATATGAATAATCGTCACTAAAAAAATATATTAAATTTTTATTTTTACTTATAGTATCAAGTATAAACTTTTTGTGCTTTTTTTCAATCAGTAGTATTACAGGGCTTACTATTATTTAGAATATTTGATTAGGATATTTAATACAATCACTCACTCACGATCCATACGGCTTTATCCTGTAAACAGGGTCACGGGGGGCCTGGAGCCTATCCTAGGACACTGCATGAAAAGAGGTGTATCTGTACTAGGAAACTCCTGTAGACACCACTGATTTTCGGAAGTATCTACAAATATCAATACATCAAATTCCACCAAGCTAGGATACTTCCGGATTGATACCAATTCGGATGTATCCTGCTGAGAAATCCTTCCATGGTACAGCCATTTGTTGCCATGGCAAATAATTCACTCAAGGATTTTGTCAGGAGACATTCACACCTCAAGCCCCATTTGCATTTTACACCTTTGCCCAACTCTGCTCTT
>JAQMYJ010000008.1:10565424-10588047 GCA_030014305.1 Clarias laeviceps
GCAGTGTGTGTGCAGCTTGCTTCTCCTTCAAACCCTCAAGCTGAAGAGACAAAGGCACACCATGGCTAATCCCCCCCTTGATTACCTGGATGATTTGGTCACCCTGTAGGCATATAATAGTCTCAGAGTCCTGTTCTGGGCTAACAGGATGGAAACCTAATGTGTTGTTCTATTAATGTAGTGCATCCACCTCAGTCTTAGAAATTTAGTTTGGTCTAAGATGTGTTTCATGCTCACCATGGATATAAAGAGATTTATAGGTTATTAGAGCCATAGTACTCCTGTCAGCTCAAATTAGTCAGGTCATTCTCCTCTGACCTCTCTCACCAACAAGATTTTCTTGTCTACATAACTGCCACTGAATTTTATTTCGGTATAAAGTCTAGAGACTGTTGTGTGAAAATTTTCAGAAGATCAGCAGTTACTTTAATACTCAGCCTGTCTGGCACCAACAACAATCCCACAGCCAGAGTCAATGAGATCATATTGTTTCCCACTGTGAAATGTAAGGTGAACATCAACTGCAGCCAATAAATGCAACAACAACAACAACAACAATAATAATAATAATAATAATATTATTAGTATTACTATAGAGCCGGCCTTTAGTTGCTTAGTAGTTAGCACTGTCACTGTTCACCTCCAGAATTAAGGGCTATAATCCCTTCTCTACTCTGTGAGTCCTCCCAATGCTTGGCGGTTTTCCTCAGGTTACTTTGGTTACCTCCCACAATCCAAAAACCTGCATACTGTAGCCAAAAAGTCTATCACATCACTTCAAAAATCTCTTATTGGTGTTCAGTTTGACTAAGATCTGCAGATTGTGAAGGCCAGAACATAGTTTTTTTTTAGCACATAGAAAGAAAGAGGAAATCTCCTTCTGTGAGATCTCAGACACAAGGGACCCTCTGGGCCTCATAGCACTTGTTTTGCAGTTTTTCTCCCTGTTGTGTCCCTGACTGCTGCGCTACTGTTTTCTTGCATCACAAACACAAAGCAGGTTGTGTATGAGAAAAATGTGAGCTGTCTGTTATTCTCAGGGTGGGCAGAAAAAGCCTTGGCTGGCCCAGTTTAAGGGGACTGACACCACTGGATGAGAGCACAAAAGACCTGGGCATTGGAGAGCCCTCAGCCTGACGCTGCAGGACTCCTGGCTAAGCTGCATGCTGGATTTAGTCTTTACAGCTTCCTGTGTATGCGCACTTACTGTGATACAGTAATACACTATAGCAATTTACAAACAAAGATTATAATTATGCAGTGTCTGTTGTTAAGTAGGTGAAAGTATAAACACCACCCACAGAACAGACCAAGCTTTCATTTGGTCAGTACTGCACTACACTGACTGGTACATACTGTATACTAAAACTAAACTGCTGTGGAAAAAAAAAACAGATTTTTGTGAAAAATGTGATTTACACTTGTATATTCCACTTCAATCAAATGTTGATTGACCAAGATAAATTTCATTTCTGACAAATGCAAATCTAATTTGCTAATAAAGCACATCACTAAAAGTTGTAACTAATAATTCTTGAACTCCAACCAGAACAAATTGAGCCAGTTGTCCATCAACATGGAATTTCTACTTAAGCCCTTGAGGTTGTCTTTTCATATCAAATAAATGTAACATGGCTGTGAATAGCACAGCAACAAACAAAGTAGCACTTCTTACCTTTAAATGCTATGTATACAAGTACTTGCTTTCAGGCAATCAGCATACACACAATTTTTTTTCCAGCTTTTATCTCACATGCATAGAGATAATACAAAATATGCAATTCATTATGTTCCTTAAGTTCTTTGACTACAAAACTTCTATTGCCCGAAATCCTAAAGGAACAGCTTTATCTCTGATATTAGACTCCTTTCAAATATATTAAATAAACATATTCTTCAAGAAAACATCAGCATATATTTTAAAATCTGTTCATGTGAACCTGTTAAAAATTCATGCATAATTATTGCATATAGTATAATATTGCATATTGATCCTGATAGGAAAAAGACATGGGTAAGCAGACACTTAATTTTCCAAAGATATTAAAATATGCTTTTAGTTGGTTCTCAAGCCTGAATCAGCAACCATGTCAAGAATAATTATACTGTATATCAATTTGGGAATGCTCCATAAATGTTGTGGCAAGAACTTGTAAAAATATTTTGTGTTACTAAAAAGTTCCCTTTAAGAAATTTGATTACTGTAAAAAACCTTGGACCAAATCCAGCAACCCACCCTGCTCCACTCCTTCTGTGTCACCACAAGCTTCTGGTTTTCTCATCTCCTCCTCCTTCCTTCTCTATCGTAGCTTCCGGCTCTCTGTGGAAACTCCAGGTGCCTTCCGATGTGCCAGGCTAAGCCACAGTTTAACAACATGTTGCTCTAATAAAGATAACACCAGACCACAAGTCCTTTCATTTTGACTGAAACCTTTTCCAGTGCATTTCTGTATATTTTTGTCAAACATATAAAAAAAACACCGTCATAAATTATACGCACAACATACACCTCTTTTCCATTTCCTCCATCTCTATAACTGTGCCAGCTTCGTCTCACTTTCTTTTCTATCCTCCTCTCCCTCCCAAATCCCTTTCCCCAATCATCCAACAATAACACATCATGCTGATTTCCTCAACATTCAAGAACAATAAGAGGATAGCTTTGATGGCATGTGTGAAGTTGTCATAGGTGTGCACCAATCTTTGCAAACTTTTCCACAATGCTTCATTATGCTGAATAATGCTGCTCTGGTGGCTTGTGTTGCCACAACACCTTATAAAGGGAAGTCTAATAAAAATATTATATAACATCCTTAAACATATCATACCATACAGTAATGTTAAAAAGTTAAGTACTCAGTTTGTTAATTCTATGATTATTATTATTATTATTTTTTTTAGTAAGGACATAATAAATCTGATCATAGCAAATTATTAGGCAAACACTACCTTGAACAAACAACAACATATAACTTTTTTCACTGTGCCATTATTTACTTTAAAATAATAAAGCCAAAACAAAACAAACAAAAAAAAAACACACAATACCTTACTGCTTCCAAAGGATTTAGGAGGGTAAGCTAGGTGTGTCAGGTAATCAGAACGGACACAAATGCAGGTCTCCTTCAAGGTTTTATTTGTTGAAGAGATGCCTTGAAAAAAATAAAAAAATAAAACAGAAACAAACTGAACTGTTCTCTTTAAGCAAAACACAGGAGCGCCAACATCCCCCCCAAAAAAAAACACTCCGAAGAGGAAAAAGGCCTTGACTAGGAGACGTGGCTGTAGTTCCTTCGGTGGCCAGCAGGGGCGATAGGGCCGAAGTCCGCTGAACTGCACGGCCGCGAAGAAGAGCGAGAGCAAGCCGGCCTCGGGACGGGAAACTGCAGAGCAGCTCAAACTAAGAAAAAACAGGACCCAGCCTGGATGCAAAAAAGACAAAAACACAGAGAGAGAGCGAGGGGGGGAAAGGTGAAAAAACAAAACCGGAGGAAACTGGCTTGGAGTCAAAATAAGAAACTACATATACCGGACTAGACAGGACACGAAACGGGCAGACGGCTGGCGACATGGAACAACGATCTGACACAGGACAACAGACAAGAAAACAAGGGGAACAGGAGAGTGAAATCATCTTGATAGAATAATAATAGAGACACGGGCACATGGTGAAGGATCAAAACAAACGCCATGTGCCTGAATAGACATTTAAACAACACGGGATACAAGGGGGGAAAAAAATGAAAAAAAACGAAAAACCACTACCTCACCTCATCGTCGACGGAGATCCTCGACCAGCGCCTGATCCAGAACATCCCGGGCCGGAATCCAACTCTAGCTCTCCCAGTCCACTAGGTACTGAAAACCCCGACCTCTGCGACGGACGTCCAGCAACCTCCTAACAGTGTATATTGGGGAGCCATCCACTAGACAGGGGGAGGGGGGGTCAGAGCAGAAGGAACAAGAGGGGAGGAATACATAGGTTTAACCTTAGAGACATGAAATACTAGGAAACTTGAGCCGAATCGCCACTGGGTTCAAGACCTTTGTGATCCGGTATGGGCCAATGAACTTGGGAGCCAACTTGCGTGAGGCTACCCTGAGAGGCAAGTCCTTGGTAGAAAGCCATACGGCTTTGGTCCGTCTACTAGCCCGGGCCAAGGCCTCCTTAGCTTTTCTCTAGGTGCGCCGGCAACGTTGAACAAAAGCCAAGGCAGACGGAACCGCCACTTCGGGTTCCTGTGAAGGGAACAGAGGGGGTTGATAGCCAACAGAACACTGAAATGACGACATACCTGTGGCAGAAACCGGTAGAGTATTATGGGCATACTCTACCCAGGACAGCTGTTGACACAAGGAGGTCAGATTATGGAATGCCAGGCAGGGGAGAGCATGTTCCAAATCCTGGTTAGCCCGCTCAGACTGCCGATTTGTCTGGGGATGGAATCCAGATGACAGACTCGTTGTATGAGAGGGTAAAATTAAAACGGCTAAAGAAAAGGGACCAGCGGGCCTGTCTAGAATTTAGTCTCCTGGCGAATTGATGTACTCTAAATTTTTGTGGTCGGTCCAGACCACGAATGGTTGGACTGTGCCCTCCAGCCAGTGACGCCACTCACCCAAAGCCAGTCTGACTGCCAACAACTCCCGATTACCTTTGTTATAGTTCCGCTCAGTGGGGCTCAAACGGTGGGAGAAAAAGGTGCAAGGATGCACTTTCCCATCCCAAAGAGAGCGTCGTGACAGGACTGCACCTACTCCAACATTGGAAGCATCCACCTCAACAATAAACTGTTGTTCAGGATCTGGAGTAGACAAGACAGGAGCAGAGACAAGCCGGGACTTTAATTTATCAAAGGCCTCCTGGGCCTCATTACCCCATTTAAACAGTACCTTTGGAGAGGTGAGCGCTGTTAAGCGTGCAGCCATCTGACTGAAGTTCCAGATGAAGCGCCGATAAAAGTTGGCGAACCCCAAGAACCGCTGCAGAGCCTTCCGAGAGTCAGGAGTTGGCCACTCAGCTACCGCCCTTATTTTAGCAGGGTTGGCTCTGATCTCACCCGCCGAAATCACGAACCCCAAGAACGAAACCAACCTTGCATGGAAGACACACTTCTCCGCTTTCACGAATAGTTGGTTCTCCAAAAGCCGTTGCAACACCTGGCTGACATGCCGAGTGTGTACCTGCAAATAGGGAGAAAATATCAGGATGTCATCTAGGTACACAGAGACAAATTGATTTACCATGTCTCTCAGCACATCATTGACCAGGGCCTGGAAGACAGCAGGGGCATTGGTTAGACCAAACGGAAGGACTCAGTATTCAAAGTGTCCCATGGGTTTGTTGAAAGCTGTCTTCCACTCATCTCCCTCCCGAATACGGATAAGGTGGTAGCATTGCGCAGGTCAAGCTTGGTGAAGACCTTGGCTTCCTGCAAAAGTTCGAAAGCTGAAGACATATGAGGGAGGGGGTACCTGTTCTTAACAGTAATGTCATTCAATCGACGATAATCAATACAGGGACGCAGGGAGCCATCTCTCTTCTTGACAAAAAAGATCCCCGCACCCACAGGAGAGGAGGAGGGACGGATGAGGCCGGCTTTGAGGGACTCGTTAATATATGTGTCCATGGCCTCTCTTTCCGGACCTGAAAGGGAATATAAGTGACCCTTTTTCAAGTGCCTGGGAGGAGCTCAATAGCACAGTCGTAAGGGCGGTGAGGAGGCAAGGACATGGCCCGGGACTTGCTGAACACCAGACGCAGATCGTGGTACTCCACCGGAACCCCAGACAGATCAGCAACCTCCACCTGCAACACAGGACAAACAGAACCAGAAAAAGGGGCAGGACAAGGACAAGAAGCAAGACAATTTTGGCTCCAAGACAAAACAGAATTTCCATACCAATCAACGTGAGGTCCATGTTGTACCAACCAGGGGTGCCCCAACACTATAGGAGCACTAGGAGAGTCCAGAAGGTACAACGTGGTTTCCTCACAGTGATTGCATGTGACCACTAGGCTAACCTTGGGTGTCTGATGAGAGACAGTAGTAATTAAGGTCTCATTTAGGGATCGGGCAGGGATATCCAGCAAGGGAGTGGCTGGAATACCCAATCGTGCAGCTATCAAGCTGTCCATGAAATTACCCTCTGAATCGATCAAGGCCGAGTACGACTCTCGGTCGATGAGGTCTTCAAGGTCGCATGGCAAGTCATGAGTGGCCAGTTCGTCCTGTATGTCCTCTTCGAGCCCGGCCCAGAACATTGCCCAACAGGTTGCCTCATTCCAGTCACAGGAGGCTGCTAAGGTCTTGAACTGGATGGCAAACTCCGTGACTGAACGACCTGCCTGACGAAGCCGTGCGAGCTTGTCCGCTGCCTTCTGTCCTCTGACAGACCGGTCAAAAAGGCTCATCATCTCCTGCCGAAGCTCGTTAAATGAGTCACAGCATGAAGCTCTGGACTCCCAGACAGAAGTTCCCCATTCACAAGCTTTGCCCGTAAGGAGGGTCAAGACAAATGCCACCCTTGTCTCTTCTGCTGTGAACGTGCGTGGCTGGAGGGCGAACACTGTGAACATTGTGTCAGGAAGGCTCGACAGGAGTTGGGGTCCCCGTCATAGGGAGGTGGGTTGTTGCAGCGGGGTTCATGCTCATGACATGTGGAGAGGTGGGCAGAACCTGCTTGAGCACCCTCTCACTGGAGTTCCTAGATGCGAGCAGTGAGATCTGCCACTTGGTTGGCGAGGAACTTGACCTCTCTCGTGGTGCTGGTCATCTGGGTCTCATGCTGGCCTAGGAGCACCCCCTGTTGGGCCACTGCTGATCTGATGGGGTCTGGACCTGCTGCGTCCATGGTGGTCAGAGCGTTCTGTCAGGTAATCAGAACTGACACAAATGCAGGTCTCCTTCAAGGTTTTATTTGTTGAAGAGATGCCTTGATTCAGGCAAAAAAAAACAAAAAAAAACAGAAACAAACTGAACTGTTCTCTTTAAGCAAAGCACAGGAGTGCCAACGTCCAAAAAAAAAAAAAAAATTCCGAAGAGGAAAAAGGCCTTGACTAGGAGACGTGGCTGTAGTTCCTTCGGCGATAGGGCCGAAGCCCGCTGAACTGCACGGCCGTGAAGAAGAGCGAGAGCAAGCCGGCCTTGGGACAGGAAACTGAGAAAAAACAGGACCCAGCTTGGATGCAAAAAGACAAAAACACTGAGGGGGGGGTTGAAAAAACTAAACCGCAGGAAAAATAAGTAACTACATATACCGGACTAGACAGGACACGAAACGGGCAGACGGCTGGCGACATGGAATAACGATCTGACACAAGACAACAGACAAGAGGGAATAAATAGGGCGAATGATTACAACAAAAACGAGGGGAACAGGTGAGTGAAATCATCTTGATAGAATGATAAAGAGGAAGTGGGAGGAATGGTAGTGATGTCACAGAGACACGGGCACATACTGAAGGATCAAAACAAACGACATGTGCTTGAATAGACATGTAAACAACACGGGATACAAGGGGGAAAAAAAACTAAAATCTTAGAGATCAGACCAGGGATTTGACAAGGTGCTGCTAATCATCAGCCTTTGATTAAGTGATTATTAGCAGGTGTGCTATAAAAGCAGAAGTTTTGGCCGTTTGCTTCTCATAATCATTTAGGTGTGTGTTAACACAAGAGGGGAATAAATAAGCAATGATCTTAGAAAAGCAATTGTTGCTGCACATCAATCTGTAAAAAGTTATTAAAGCTTTTCCAAACAATTTGGAGTTTAACGCTATACAGTGAAAAAGATTATTAATTCATGGAAAGCATTCAAGAGAGTTGCCAACCTTTCCAGAAATGCGCGTCCCAGTACATTCAACCTAATGTCAGACCCAAGAACTACATTTCCCTAAAGTCCATGACAATTAGAAAAAGGCTGAAAAGGTATGGTTTTGTTTGAAAGGGAGCCAGGAGAAAGCATCTTTTGTCTAAAAAGAACACAGAAGACCACAAGACTTCTGGAACAATGGACAAATTTGCCCTATGGAATTGCTGACCCTTAATGCCAAAAGCAAACAGCATTTCAGCAGAAACACTTCGTTCCCATTGTCAAACATGGAGGTGGAGTGATGATGACTTGGGTTTGTTTTGCAGCCACAGAACCTGGGCACTTTGCAGTCACTGTTGACCATGAACTCCTCTGTAAACCCGATGTGAGGCCACCAACTGAATCTTGGTCAAAATCATGCAAGAGAACAATTAACTTAAGCACATTACTAAATCTTCATCAGAATGGCTGTAAGATAAAAGAATAAAGGTTTTCGAATAGCCTAGTCAAAGTCCAGACCTCAACCCAACCTAAGTGCTATGCGGGACCTTAAGAGCAAAAAGCAATGTTGTAAAGTAGAATGGTCAAAAATTCCTCCACAACAGTGTGAAAGACTGTTATCTCTTAAGAGACTGCTATCTAGTCTCTCTTGTGAGAGACTCTATTTTTTTAATTTGTTAGCTTCTACACAGACTCTAACACAAAATAACAGCTTTAATTATACAACATAGCAACTAGCATTAGCCATCCAGATTTTAACTTAGCTAATGTTTACAGTAACTCATAAGAAGTAATTAACCACTATTAAATAATTCAACAATATACACTGTCTGTACCAAAAAAGGTAATTGTTTTGAAAGGGTCAAATTACTGGCCTACTTCAAACTAAAATTTTAAATGACTGGAAATGGGAGCTTTCCAACTCTTATTATTAATACCTGTAAGTATAGTGCTGAAACTTTGCTAAAGAAATGTGGTCAGAGAATAATTGTGAATTAAGATCACTTAAATTCTTGATGAAATTGCATTGTAAAACATTCCCAGTAGCAATGAGAGCCATGTTTAACAGTGAAAGCAAGTGCATTTCCACACACAATGTGACAAAAGCTCACAGGATTGGGACTAAATATTTGTGTGGTCATAGAAAAACTACTTGTTAGTAAGACTAGTTGGGGGGGGGGGGGGGACAAGGCTTCAATTTGCTAAGGAGCATGGAGATTGGACTTTGGAACAATAGAAAAAGGTAATGTGGTCTGATGAGTACAGACTGACCCTATTCCAGAGCTGTGAGTGCCTGTGGATAAGAAGGGAAAGGCATGAAGCACATCAATTGATTATTATTCCAGGACATACACTGTGAAAGAATGCCACCAAAAGAAAACAAGAAAACCTCAGAAGGAATCCATCACAGAACTCCTCTCCTAAAGTCTACCCTTAGGCATGGGCACTGGGCTGGAACTTGGCATGGACTCCTAACAAAAGAGGCCACCTCAAGGGCCAATGCTGAGCTCTTGCCTGGATCACAAAGTTGTCAAAGCCAGGTGGTGGAGCCAACACTCCGCTACCAAAGTTGGCAGGTAATGCTGACCCGACCTCCACTAAAGTAGGGGCTTAGGGGTAACATGTCGGTTAAACATTTACATGTGTAGGTAAGTAAACACAAATATGAGTCAGCAGTAATCTCCATAAGCATTAGCATTTAGCTAACCAAGAAGGAGAGTCACCAAAGAAACAAAGCACAAGAAGCTCTTAAAGTAAAACTAATAAGAAGAACTAAGCCACACCTGGACCAAATTAAACAAATCATGCATGCTAAAAGTGCATGCAACTATACAATCTGAAATTATCTGGCCCAACTGGTATGTAAGTTTCAGTGGGAATGAGATGAGTGACATAACTCTTTGATAATCCATTTAATAGGTAGATATCGGCCATGTAAGCTCTCCCCTTAATTTCTTGCTTGTTAATTAATTAATTCTGTGCATGTCTACACCAAATGAGGTAACAGTTGGTGACATGACAAGTTTCTGGAAAGTTAAATTTGCTTCCAAATCTGATTCGTAAAGTCTGTGAGAACAACTTTCTCCCATTGGTCATTGCTTTTGACTTTTATCCTCTGGGTCTCTGGCTGAAGGAAGGGCATCGATTGGCTTGCATTTCAGACATAGTAAAGCATCAAACCAATTATAGATGACACAAAATTTGCATAACCAATCATAAATCAGATGACGGGTTTTTTATTTTATTTTATTTTTTTGCATATTTTTCACACTTAAATGATTTAGATTATCAAACAAATTGTAAATTACACAAAGATAAGCTGAGTATATACAAAATGCAGTTTAAAAAAAAAAACTGTCCCAACCTACCTGGCCCTATGTGAAAAAGTAATTTTTGAAATCACAGTTCATTCAGGAGTTACATTTCATTTTCTGCACCCAGACCTGATTACTGCTAGACCTTTTTAATCAAGAAATCATTTAAGTAGACAAAGTGAAACATGTTAAAAGATCTGAACCAGCAACAATAACTAAAGAAATTCAAAAACAGATGAGGAACAAAGTAACTGACATGTATCAGTTTGTAAAGGGTTACCAAGCCATTTCTAACTCTTTGGGACTCCAGCAAACCACAGTGATAGATATTACCCACAAATGGACAAATCTTGGAACAGTGGTGAACCTTCCCATGAGTGGCCTGCCTACCAAAATTACTCTAAAAGCACAACAATGACTCATCTAGGAGCTTAGAAAAGAACAATATCTAAAGAACCTGATTCAATTGGAGAGTTCCAAGCGAAAGCCACTGGTGACCAAAAAGAACATAAATTCTCGTCTTACATTTGCCAAAAAATATCTTGATTATCTCCAAAACTTTTGAGCAAATATTCTGTTAACTGATGAGACTTTTTTTAGAAGGTGAAATCTGGTATAAAACATTTCAGTAGAACATTATACACACAGTCAAACATGGTGGGCAGCTGCTTTCCATTTAATAAATTTACAAACTGCATTTTTTATTTACTTGGGTTATCTTTGTGTAATATTAAAATTTGATTGATGATCTGTATCATTTAATGATTTATCTGATAAATATGCAACCATAAAAGGGGCGTTAAATCCTTTTTTTTTACAAAACTGTATGCATCCAGATCTGTGGATGTACTGGGTCATTTACTTTGCATTTATTGTGGGAAAAAAAGCTGCAAACTTAAACAATATCAGTGCAGTGTAATCTTCCTCAAAGATGACTAAAGCTTGGGGCTCAAGTTCTTCGGATGTGTTAGTCATAAGCATGACACTTTTTTCTCTCCTTCTTTCTCAATCTCTCAATGCCTCCATTTATTCCAGTAGATGGAAAACCCTCTCCAGGTCATCACTGTGTTGTTATCCAGGTTGCCAATAGCAACAGCCCCACTAACAAATCCCCCACCCCATCCCACAGTCTCTTTTGTCCATACATCCAACTGGGAGAAAGATGAAGAAAAGAAACAGACTGATGGAGGTGATAAAGAGTGGTAGGGTGTGTAGGTGGGGAAGAGAAAGGGAAAGATTAGTCACGCAAATGCCAGTGAGCACATGTGCACCCCCTATTGGTGGGGTAGAAAGTGCACCCAGTAGGTGTATTGTGTTTCAGACAGAGACGTGAGCTCAGACAGGCTCCCACTACAGGGGAATTCTCAGGTGGCGACAGACTCCCTCTGTGTCCCCTTCATTCCTCTGGACTTCTGTCAGACTTTCTTTATTCTGTTTTTCTCCCTCTCTCATTCCATGGCATACTCTTATAACATTGAATAATATTCATCCTTGTTTACCAAATCCTTACATGTGTTTTTATTTGACAATATGTAAATTAAAAGCATGCTGTCCATTTACACAAGCTTAAATACATTTATTGAAATTACCTCCTATCTCTTTACTCCTAAAAGTTTGAAGAAAAGTGTCTCGTCAAGTCTCCTTTGTTTACATTATATAATCAGGTCATTAAAAATAACAATAAATAAAATGTTTTAAATAACAAAAAAACAGCAATAAAGGACAAAATAAAAATACTCAAATTACTGGGAGACAAATAAGATACAAATAAGAGGAAGGCAACCAAAGAACCCTGGGGGGATGTGTGCAGTTCTAGCATGTTAAGGGAAAAGGAGGACCTATTAGCCATACTGCCAATAAGTTGAATAATAGTTTCTTTCTGGGTTCATAACAGGACAGCTGTGCTGTGGCCTGCAAAAACTATTTATAGGCAGAAAAGTTGGAATATACATTTTTTAAAGACTACAATTTGTCTTTTGCATGCTTCCCAATCAAAAGCAGTGTTGTGCATGTTCAAAAGAACTAGCTCCAAGTTCAGTTTACACACAATAAAATAAACTAGTTAATGTTCATAGTTCAGAATTTTGAAATTTAAACTAAAAAATAAACCAAGTAAACGGGAAGTTTGGAAGGACCTCATCACATAAGACCTCAATACAGAGTAGCAGCTAATCAGTTTTTTTCAAATAATGTTAGCTAACAAATTCTAATGAATGATTGAGGCTGTTGAACTCACCTTAATGTGTCACAAAAAATTAGCATGTTCAATGAATAGCACTCTTGCATCACATTCAAGCACATCACTGATGATCTTTTAGCATGAAGTTTATGACACTAAATCACTGATTAGCTACAAGCACTGGTTTAACTGCCTTTCATTTAACATTAAATATATTATAAATATAACATAAAGATAATAAATGTTAAATGTTAATGTTAATGTAAGGTAAATGTTATTCAGAGCAATTGGCAAAAAAGAGCCTCATTGTCATTTGTTTGAAATCATCACTGAATCTGTTGAATAAATTTCATTATGCTGATTAGCAGTCAACATTACAAATTTGACTGCTTCAATGTCTAAATTATCAGATATACATTTTCTCTGTCACGGATTTGTCTAAACCCGCTGGAAAATTTGCCATTGTTAATGGTTAAAAGTACAGTATTCTGCTTTCTAAAGCGTTACACTTGGAACCTTTTAAGAGCCCCTGCAGGGCTACACAAACCCTGTGATAGATGGAACTGTATTTTCTAAGAGTGTACTTGACTGCTGAGTTGCCGGTTCTTAAGGATCTGTTTAACCCTACAACTATAGAGAGTAAAATAACATAAATATATTGTACGTTTATAATATTTAATTAATTTTCTTGACTGATACCACTAATCAGGAAAGTATAATGTTACATTTACTGCTCACACATTTGTAAAAAGTAGTGCTTCATCCAGTTTGAAAATTATGAATATGGGGTTAATACAGCCATAGGCATAGGTCTGATATACAATAATGTGTTTTCTTGTGCTACACATTTTTTTCATTGTATACGTGGGGACCACAACATGTTCTGTTTACCACTTGAACTGGATGTGCACCCCTACTGCCTGATACATTGCTGGGTCCAGATTCTAAAACATCTCTCATGTGGTTGGCCTCTCTCTGCAGACCTACCCAAGACAACAAGCATCTGTTCTGTTGCTTTTCCTGCTTCTTTGTATTAGAGTTATTTTCACCTATGAATCACCTTTTCTTTCTGCAGTGAATAATTTCATGTGGATATCCTAAAGACTTACACTTCCTAAAACTACTGTTACTGTCTCAAGACTCATATTCACAATTTATCAATTTCTTGTTTTATTTTGTATGCCCTCAATGCATTACTTTTTGTATTTTTCCAATGTATGATTATGAAATGAAAGTTTTTTTTCATTATTTTGTAACCGGGAGCATGAACCATATCCATGACTTATCAAGGGAACTTGTTTAACTTGAAATAAAATGCTTTATTAGGTCTATTTTCATCTAAATTGTTTAGATGGCCAGAAACTACCCCATGCTTGGTGGGTTTCCTCCAGGTACTCCAGTTTCCTCCCACACTCCAAAGATCTGCAGATTAGGCTAATTGGTGTGAGTGTCTGACTATGTGTATGTGTGTGCCCTGCAATGGATTGGCACCCTGTCCAGGGTGTACACCGCCTCATACCCTAAGTCTCCTGGGATAGGCTCCAGGCCCACCACGACCCTGATTACAAGATAAAGCGGTATAGACGATGAGTGAGAGAGAGAGTGACCAGTAACTACAGTAAAGATGCAATAAGATATTTCAAAGTTTAACATTGTGTGTGATTATTGAGCATCCATGTGCATGAAGTTTACTGACAGATCCAAATTGCAATTCAAAGTTCAGTGTCAAAATCAGTCAGTAGAAAAATACAAATCTTTATCCAACAATAATCCAAAGAACCAACAAAGATGCAGGCAAAAGTAAAAAGGAATCAACTACAGTCAGAGAGACCACAAAAGTTAGTAACTCAACATAGAAGGTAGTTCACAACCTCACAAACAGTGTTGGTAAATCTTGTGCTTATGATGAAATCCGTTGAACCGTTGGTTAATTTTTGTAACCAACTGTAACAAGCTTCCAGTGCTTAATCTTAGAAAAATGGTGTATGTCATTTTGCACATACATATTTCTATCCAAAACAAACAACACATTAGTCATTTATACTTTCTACATCAAATATCGATCATGACACTCATTTCAGATGTAGGACCCTATACATGATCCTGTGTAAAAAAAAAGCCAGAATTTTTTTCCCTGTGTTTGAAGTGAAGTAAAAAAAAAAAAAAAAGAAAAGAAAAACAGACCAGTTGTCTAATCTTAATGCACTATATAATGCAGATTTTTTTTTTGTTGAAACAGGATAATTAAATAACATGTCATGTTCACAATTTACATGTACAGTAGGATTCTCTCTGTGATGCACTGTGTCTTGTATCAAACGTTTGTCATACCATCTTCCCTGTGTCTGTAGTGATGTCATCTTCTTAGATTATTATGTAAACACTATAAAATAAGTCCATTCAGTCAGATATATTGTACATAACTCTCTCTCTCTCTCTCTCTCTTACGCGCGCACACACACATTAACAGAGGAAACTGCAATACAATGATAACAGCTCTGAATACAATAGTACCCAACAACATACTCATGCCAACAAGCCAGGTTTAGCTCTGAGAAATCACACTCACATACTGTACACACAACCTGCCAGAAATACCTGTAAATAAGAAGAGGAGAAGATTGTTCAGATGGAGATCAGTCTGGCTGACATCAGATCTGTCTTGGTCCAGAAGCTGTCAGACCTGGGCATGTGGGACAGAGACTGCTGGGAGAAAGCACAAACCAGATCGTCCAGTGTTTCTGCAGGGTGATTTATTATTAAGTTTAATACAAGTAGGGTCTGTAATTGTAATCTCGGTACCGATATATGTACATCGGTGTATATATATATATATATACACACACACACAGACAAAATACAGCCATATACAGAAAATATCTATAAATACTACCAATTAAATATCTATAAATACCAAGGCCAATTAAATCTTATAGCACCGATACATCGTTTGGTGATGTCATAAGCAATTGGTAATGCTCCAGTTGTATTAAAATGTGTTCCAGTTTTCGCTGGAATATTTAAGGATTTATTGGTAAAAGGACAATTTTCTATTATGAAACTGTGCTTATGCTAACTTTTATATTAAATAGAATAATTGAGACTTGCAAAATTGTAATTGAATTAACTAGTTAGTTGGTCTGATTTATTTTGTAATCTCCTTTCAGTGCTTCATACTGGGAAGACATTAAAAGATTTGTCATATTCAGTAATTACTACTGAACAATAAAATTGTCTCGTTCCATGAAATTGTAAAATCAAAAGTAATTAACTCAGGTAACAAAATTCCACTTGTAATTGTTACTCAAACATTTGCACCGAAAAGGTAAAGAATTTGCAGTTTACAACAATTAATTTAGTATGTTCAGATGTTAAAGTTTTGTCTTAGTCCTTAGTCACTGAAGGACTGTCAGGAAAAATGGTTTTAATATTTTTTATATATGCTGATTAAGCCATCTCTAGCACTCGGTTGAGGTATACTGTGATTTTTTAAAAATCCACTAGATGATGTTGTGCCTTTAAAATGTACAGTTTGCCTTTTTAATTACTTCATCACATACTACAAAATTAAAGTTGATGTAATGCCCAAAAACATTTTTTGCTGTATATGGATACTTTTATCATGATTTGACATCTCAGCCGTTTGGTAAAGTCTATATTGAGATCTGTTTAATACTGATAGTTGTTATTATTGCCCCAAAGAAAATGGCTTCCATTGCTTTTGTTAGTGAGGTTGTTATAGTGTTAAAATACATCCTACTTTAGTACAAACTCCTTGGCCATTTTAAGCAGTGGGCAGAACAAGAAGGTTAAATCTAACATGTCTGTAGTGGAGTGTGAAATCACCATATCAAGTCTTTTATGAAAGTGCAGTGATCTGGCGCAGATGTTCTATGTCTGGGGAGCTTGCTTCTAAATCTTAGCACAGGTCTAAAATGTCACCATGTTTATATGGTGTACATTTTGCCCCCAAGTCTGTCCTCCACCAGGGTTCCTAAAGGCCTGTGGACACAGGAAAGGTCAGAGCATTGAAAGAAAAAGGTCTCGCCACTAATTCTGGATTCATGCAAAGGTTAGCAAACAAAATAGCCAACCATTCCTATGGACATTTTCAAATTCCTGGTCCTTTTTTACTGGACCAGATCTGCAGTAAATATAATAATATCTAAAATATTATTAATATATTGGCTAGGAAGAGCAAAAACCTGCTTAGTGGATATGGAATGAATTGTTTAGGGCAAATATGGGCAGTCATTATATTACATCTATAACTATTATAAATATATTATGTGTGTAAATATTGTAGAGAATCTGATTAGAAGGTTAGAAGGTGTTGTTTAGTATTATATAACCACAATAGTTCTGACTGCATGGTAAATCACAGATTATATAAATGCACTATTTCTATGCCCTGCCATGTTTTATTTCTTATATTTCTTTATATTTTTACTGTATTCTGAGCAGCTAACTTTTTGATGTAAACTTCTGAAGTGATGTACATTTTACAGCTATTTTACAGCAGTATTTGTTGGGATCCACTTTTGTCCCTTCGTTAATACATGTTACTGTACAGTGTATATGGAAAATGCACCATGTGCAAAAATACCTAGATTTATTTATTTTTTTTAAGCAAATAGAAAACACCCTGTGTTTACCAGGAAGCAAGATTGTGTTTAATCCAGGAAGGCTTTGATCATGTGTACAACTCCTCCAACCTGAGTGTGAGAAAACTTTTAACTTTAGATGTTCAAAAGAAGAAAGATTTTCAGAGATACACCCAAATGTCCATAGAGGGTAATTACTGTTTATTCTGTATCCACACAACAGCAGCAACTGTGAGACATGGAAAACAGAAAATATGGAAAATTGCTAGTGTCATTGCTAAATATGTAGAAGTTCAGATTTAAAAAACTTTGCAATGTACAGTAGAACAGAAATATAATCAATGTTTTGATGCAGTGCCACAAAGTGCTTCCAAGTATAAAAGGTAAAATTCAGGACATTGCAACTTTACCTTTTTTAATGGAACTACAGATTTTGTTTATGTTAAAGTTCCTAATACCCATATATCATTGTGCATTGTGGCAGACCATACCATGTCAATTCAAGTGTGTAAAAGGGGGAGTGGGGGGGGCGGTGAAAAAGTCAATGCTGTTTGTGTCATTGCCACAATAGAAAGGTACCAGAACACCTGGTCCACCACAACCTCAGCATGCAAAAAGCCTAAGGCTGCTGACCCAGCCTCCATATTCTCCAGATCCCAATCCGGTAGAGTTCCCATGGGATGTGCAGGACAAACGAGTCCAATCATAGAGGCCCCATCCCACAACTTACAGCACCCAAAGGATCCACTGCCAATGTGCTGGTGCCAGACACCACAGCAAACCTCCATAGGTCTTGTGGGGTCATGCTCCGAGGAGCCTGAGAATAAGGTGAACCCAAAGGTCTGGGGTGCAGGCGACATTAAAGTTATATTCTAATGGTGTTCAGTGGGCTCAAGGTCATACAGTAGCTCTGTGCAGGCCAATTAAGTTCTTCCACTCCAGGCTTGGGAAATCATGACTTAATGGATTCAATCAGAATTACATTGTTGCTCTGAGCAGCCATGATAATTTGATGTAGCTTACTTTATATGGAGGAAATTGGAGTTGAAGAGATAATCTTGAGTCAGGATTCCAAGCTGATGGAGCATTTGATTGAATCGTCCTAGTTATACAAAGCTTCTAACAAGTTTTATGCCTATTACAAAAAAATGGTTAGCAAGTCATTTTGGCTATAAGCTGATATTTTTGGGCCTCACAGATATTATTAAAAACTAACTAGCATCTTTATGTTCGTTCAATATGTTTACCCATAAGGTGATTGATGTACTAGCAAACTTTATTTTGCTGGGTTTCATTAATGTTTCCACATACTCCTGATTCTAACAGGCTTGCCCAGTGCAATCAACGCATGTTAGCATACCTAGAGTAAACATTCTACCATCAGCCAGATTACTCCTCGTCCATAAATACATACCAAATGAAAAGTTTGCTCTGCAAAAGGTGATAAGATGTAGGATCTTATTTGCTTTCTTTCTGGCTGTTAAATGTATTTGCCCACTGGGCAAATTCAAATTAAAAACCTAATAGTCTGGACATGATATCTTGTTACTTATTACATATGCTTGTCCATGCTTGTGCTTTGCCCATTGCGGTGCAAATATGTATGTGTGTGAGAGTGTGTATGAGTGGGTCTTTGTAAGCACACTGCCATGTGATGGATATGTGAAAGCACAACTACGGTACCTAATTCCAACTGTTGATAAACATCTGATTGAGTACTGTGCAGATAAGAATCTGGATCTTGGTATATCAATGATTGCACTGTCTCTACTTGATTTTCCATGATCCGGTTTTCTGTCTCTATCCCCATCCTCTGTCTGTCCTACCTACCTACACACTCATTCTTTGTCTGCCCTCGATGACCAGTATGCTCCTCCAGTCTATGCATTTGACCCAAAAAAGTCCCCACCTCTCTTTTTCTCCATCTCAAAGAATACCAGTGTCCCCATCCTCCCTCTGTCTGCGTTCTCTCTCTCCCTCTCTCTCTCTCTCTCTCTCTTTCTGTGCTTGTGTGTGGCATACTGGTTCTAGCATATCTGACAGTATGTCTGTGTGGCCACTACCATTTCATTAGGCCATGTATCATAAGGAGGCTTGCATGTGCATTTGTGTGTGGGTGTGGGTGCGCTTAGGAATGTGGTGAACTTGGCATTTTGCAGCTAAAGGGCAACTTTTCACAGATGTGCCAGCACTGGAGGATGAGATCATTACTGGTGATGCCTACTCACTGCACCCAGCAACACGACTTTCACGCCCTCACTGTCTCTCTTTCTCCTCCTCACAGTTTCACTGTTGTCTGTTTGTTTTTCCACTAGATGGACTATACATGCCTAAAGATCTATCTCTAACTTCTGGCTGCTCACCCCATACAGTCAGGCAGTGGTTAGATAAACACCAGAGACCGTTAGCCCAGCCAATTTATTGTTAACCTGCAGGAGCCACCCGGTGGATAAGAATAAATTGAATTAGAGCAGGACACAAAACTGAGATTAAAGCTTGGGTTAAAGCTACAATGACTGCAAGAACTGTTGTCCTTTTAAAACAAAGGGAAAGCAAATATAACAAGCCGTGGACCTTCCACACGTCACTCATGTTTTTGTCTACCTGCCAGTTATAACATTTAGTAGCTGTACAGAATGTATAAAAAAAAAGCACAGCCATTTGGGTTGTTCCCGTACTCATAAGCTATCGCATATGTTCCAAAAGTGATTTGCCACCATGTCCATGTTTATATGCTAAGATTGGCATAGGTTCTGAATAAACTGTGAACAACACATACTCATAACATTATTCCTGATGGGATCTAAACCATGAGCATAATGTTATTTCATCATATTTTAACCTTTTAAATATCAATCTCAGCAAATTAGCTGTACAACAAGAAACATTCAAGTTCTGCATCATTCATTCTGCCTTCATCTTCAGTACTTACATTATTCTGCTCAAGAATGCTCTGGATCCAAAGCCTATTCTGGGAACACTTGCCCATTCCAGGGCATCATGCAAACACTCACATTCACACAGTAATTTACACACCACGGACATTTTAGAGTAGCTTGTACATCTACTGGCATGGTTTGGGGTTTGGATGGTAGGAGCACCACTAGGAATTTTAGATTAATATAATTAACGTCCTTTGGGTTTCTTGTCTTACATTGAACCCATTAAACCTAAATCCCACCTTTACAATTCCTGTAGGTCTGCGTGTGCTTCAAATTTCTTCGATATAAATCCATAATATTGCACTAGTTCTGGCATTTTATGATATTTGGTTCTTATTGCAACATTGATTCAACTTTCTTGTCTAAAAAGGAAATAAACAGAGCAAGCTAAATCTCAAAAGGCAAGTGTCCAGCAGGCAGATTAAAAGGGATCATAAAAGGACATTTAAATAGCAGTAGAAGATTCCCACGGCATTCCAGCATACCTCTTTTTCTTAGCTCCTTATTCTCTAACTGTTCCTCTTTTTTATGGAAACTCTTTTTTTTATCATTTGTTATTTAGATTTTTATTATTATTAAGATGTATTGAACATGCATCTTATATAACAAATTGCCCCATATTTCCCAGAAGGCAGCATTAAACCAGAAAAGTCAGAAGTCATTTTTATTCTGTAACATTCTTCTGTGTAAAACAGCCTCAATGTTTTCTGCTCAGGATGAGCATGATATATATATAAAATTACTAATCAGTTAAGTGCTTGATGAACAGGTAGGTCTTCTTATTTTAATATAAAAGTTTTCAATCAACCAGGAGAGGTTAAGTTCCGCAAGTGGGGACTTAAAGCTTGTCTTCTGTATAACATGAGGAATAGTGGAGTTATAGAGGCTTCAGTGGTTGGGGCAAAGAGCCAGAAAGAAACAGCAATGTGCAATAGCCTGGTAGTCACAACAGAACATATTTAGATGCCGAGGAGACTACAGAAAAAAAATATTTTATAGGCACGGAATATAAATTAATTAATCTTGTAAGCATATCTTGCAGTGCCACGTAATCAATACAAACTTTCATAGTCCTGTGAATTTCATATCTCACCTTTTACTCCCACAGAATACAAGTCCTGTTATCAGAGAGGACAAACTCATGCTGCTTAAGCACTCCGACTTAATTCCAGTCCAAACCAGTGCCCAATAAAATCAACACCTTTACAGATTTTTGAAAGTTTTGCATTTACAAAAGAAAAGAAGGAAGTATCCCTTAAAATGGGTGGCATCATGATTTAGTGGTTAGCACTGTTGCCTTGCACCTCTAGGGTCCGGGTTCCATTCCTGTCTTTGTCTGTGTGCAAGGAGTTTGCATGTTCTTCATGTGCTCCAGTTTCCTCTCATAGTCCAAAGACATGCAGATTAGGCTAATTGGCGTTTCCAAATTATCCATTTGTAAATTAGTATGTGAGTGTGTTTATGTATGTATATGTGTATCACGCGAAGGATTGGCACCCTTACAGCGTCTATCCCGCCTCGTGCCCTAAGTCTCCTCAGATTGGCTCCAGGCCTCCTGCAACATCCTTGTATGCAGGATAAAGCAGTATAGATGATGAATGGGTGAGTGAGTATCTCTTAAAATGTTACAGATTGATGTATAAACAACCAACAATGTTAAGAAGTAAAAAAGGCTATTTGTTCTGTTTGACAAAAGAAATAATTTCCTATACATCCCTGTCCATATGAGGTTCCACCTTGTTTGTTTTAGTCAAAGCTACTTTTTTCCCTCACCAAAGAGTGGAGCTGGCTGTAAAAAATAACAGGTTATATGGTGCATCATTCTGATAGCATGTTTAATGTAAATATTGTTCTATAAACAGACCACATTTGCCACCAATTGGCTGATATAAAAAAATGTCAGATTTTTTTTTTGTTAAAATATAGGAGCCAAGGAGTAACTCATAGAGCCCAAACAATGACATCAGTTAAAAAAAGACAAGCCACTTACTATGCAGTGGCATAATGACAAGGGTTTGATCCAGAGTTCAGGTTATTGTCTGTGTTACTCTGCATATTCTCCTTCTGACTCTATGGGTGTCCTCTGGGTTCTCCATTTTCCTCCCACCTCCCAACAATATGTGAGGTGGACTGACAAAGATAAATTGCACCTAGGTGTGAATGAGGGTGCAAATGTGTGTGCATGGTGCCCTGATGTACGATTCCCACTCCTTGCCAAGTGTTTCAAGGTTCTCAATCCACTGTAACCTTAACCAAGTTTAAGCGGTTACTAAAAGTGAGTAAGCAAGTGTAGAAGCCATCTGTTGCCATTAAGCAACAAACACATAAATATGTATTTTTTTAGCACTTAACTCGATTATGATTGCATTTCAAAGTTGATTTGGAGGCTCAGATTGGTAGAGTGTCTGATGAGAAAACATAATTTATTGTATGCAAACATCACTGTCTTTAAGTAAATAGCACCACCTAGCGGTCAACACTGATTCTCTATAGAAGATCCTGCTTAACATAATTTTTTTTTCCCGTATGATTTCTTGTAATATTTCTAAGTTTCTAATTTCACATTCTGACAAAATTATACACACTTATGAAATGCTATATGAATTTGACCTAATTATAAATGTGTGAAATATGTTTTAATAAATTATAGTACTAAGCAAAAAAACTACAAAATCCTCTGGTGATATATGCTATGCTAATTTTTTGAGATAGGAATTTTGGGTTTTCATGAGCTGTATGCCAAAATCATCAATATTAAAACAATAAAA
>JAQMYJ010000008.1:10619730-10633739 GCA_030014305.1 Clarias laeviceps
TTTACACATTAAGTTTACTGAAAGTAAAAACAGTTGAAAGTCAGAGGACGTTTCTTTTTTTGCTGAGTATATATAAAAGACTCATTGCCAGTTAACGCAAGCTTCAGTTCATATCAAACTCATATCAGACTCGGTGACTTTAATCATGGCATGGTTGGTGGTGCCAAATGGGCTGGTATAAGTATTTCAGAAACTGCTGATCTCCTGGTATATTTATGCACAACACTCTTACACACAAAATGGTGCAACGAAAACATCCAGTGCGCTGCTGTTTTTCAGTTGGAAATGCCTTGCTGGTGAGAGAGCTCAGAAGAGAATTTCCTGACTGGTTTGAGATGAAAATAAGTTTATGTTAAGTAAAATGTCCACCCTTGCAGCCGTGGTGAGCAGAAAAGTATGTATGTCAGAACACATAACATGGTGAACTTTGAGGCAAATGGGCTACATTTGCCTCAACCATGTTGGGTTCCACTTCTGTTAGCCAAAAAAGGAATCTGGGGCGCTAATGGATAGCATTATTAACTGGGACAGAGAAGACTGGAAAAAGTCCAAGTGATGTTGCTGAGCATTGTATGTGAAATCACCAAGAGAAAAGATACTAAAATTCTCAAACCGGCCCACCTGGCACAGAGAGCTTACTGAGATTGCATTATTTTAAGAAATGACAAATGGTAGTGATTTTTGCCTTATAGTGGCTTTGCCATTGTTTAGTGTGAATACACAACAACATGTTACCTGTTACTACTTGATCCATTTGCTGATTCACCTATTTTATGTGCAGCTAAAAACCATCTGTTATTCTTGGAAAACTAACAAACAAAAAATATATTGAATGCTGAAAGGGATTGTTATGGGGTTCTTGGAAATATGGAAATATGTGTACATCTGACCAAAACACCCACATGTGGGATATCTCCAAACTGTTGGCAAAAGCACTCAGTTGTTTAGAATGATGTATTTTTTTCAATATAGTGTACGAACTCTCACTCCTTTTTGTTGTTTCCTTTTCCCTTTCTTTCTTTAGAGTCACACTGTTTGCCAAAGAGACATATGCTTTTGCTGGGATATTGCGGATCTGGCAAGACCGCATCCTGCATCACCATTACTAGCCAAGAGGAGGTACAGGATATGGCACATACAGAAGAGCCCGTTCTCTGCACAAAGACATTTGGAAGCAGGCTCATTAATGTGGTGGACACTCCTGGGTGGACTATGGATGATAGAGAAGCAGTAGAAGAAAAGCTGGACAGCCAGAACTCCACGGTGGCCCACATCAGGCACCTGTGTTATCCAGGCATCCATGCTGTGCTGCTGGTGGTGCCAATCGGACAGCCATTTACTGAACACCACAGAAAGGGCATGGTGGATCGTGTGGAGGCTGCTGGGACAGATGTGTGGAAATTCTCTGTAGTATTATTCACCAGAGCAGACAGACTTTGGGGCAATGGTGTAGAAGAGTTTATCACAGAAGGAGGAAATGCACTTCAGAGACTGGTGGAAAAATGTGGGAACCGATACCATGCTCTGGACAACACTTGCACTGACAACAGCACACAGGTTAATGAGCTTCTGCAAAAGGTTGAAGAGATGTTGCAGGAGAATGAAGGATCCTTCTTTGCAATGGATGAAATGATTGAGACACCTTCAAGAGAATGGATGTTGCAAGGAGAGGTGGGAGAGCAAATGATCACAGGCGATACGGAGGTGACATCGCCAATGTTTAGATCACCACCACGAGGTGAGACCTTCTCACAGATTGAGGATGTTGTGTTTAGTTGGTAAAAACAAAGGATCGTATTATACATTATGTAATGTTTATTATTTATGCTGTTAGCCCAGTGCTGTGTCATTTTTTCTCAATATCTGCCAATTCTCCCCTGCCACCCAGCACCCCCCTTGCACTTTAGAGTTACTGGCTGCTAAGTGCTATTGGCCATTCTCCACCAACACTGCTTGGCCAAAATAAGTTGCACACTACTACACCCTTTGACTGACTTCAACTCGCTTTGATTAAAAGGTGCAATGTATGCCTGTGTATGTGTAAAAATGGTTTCTTATGCTCCCAGGACCACTCTTTCATAGTTTGAGTCCTGGAATATGTCTGCACCATTAGGGAAGGAAAAAAATGTGAGATAATCTGGTGATTCAGTATATTAAGGTTGTCAGCTAACTTCATTTTATCGCAACATAATGTTTCTGAGCCTAGATAAGACCAACTGAAGCAACCCCAGATCATAACACTACCTCCAGAGGCTTGTACAGTTGGCACTATGCATCATAGGTGTATGTGCTTTCCTTCTTACCCTGATGCACCACAGATTGTTTTTCCCAACTACATTCCTTCCACAAAGTTCACCACTATCCTTCTTATTAATGTCCTATACACATCTTATTAATGTGCTATACAGCTTTTAACCCAATTCCAGTAATCTACTTAGTTGATTGCTTGACTTGATGCAGACCAATTGCAAAAGATTTTCTTTTCTGAAACACAATTCTTCTTTGGCATGATATTCCATGGTTGAGTAGTGTCATTGTGATTGACAGGAAAGTATACCCGTTGCTTCTAATCTATGTGTGATATCGTCAGGATCAGAACTTCAGATGACCTGACTTTTCTGCTCCACTCAGGAACACCTTTGTTCCGTACAAGTTTTGTAGTAAATCTATGGGACTAATGTTGCTAACAAGAGCTGTGGCCAAAAATTGAAGGTGGAACTGTATTAATGCTTATATTTGACTTTTTTGTGTTTTGTAAATTAATTAAAAAAAAAAAATGTCCTTCTTTCTGTCCCTCTATCTCTTGTTCTCAGAGTTGCGCATGTTGTTAGTGGGATGGCAAGGTTCAGGCAAAAGTTCAGCAGGAAACATGATCTTGGGTGGACGCAAGTTTGAATCAGGTTGTCATACTGAAGTCTCCTTGCGCCGTCAGGCTCATGTTAATGGACGTCGTGTGACGATAGTGGACACACCAGGCTGGGACTGGTTTTCTGTCCATCGCACACCTCGTCATGTCAAAAAAGAAATCAAACGAGGGGCAGGGCTGCTTCACCCCGGCCCACATGCACTCCTGCTGGTCATTCCTGTCATCTCCACTCTTACTTCCAGGAAGAGACGAGCCCTTGAAAGCCACCTGGAGATGTTTGGTGAGAATGCCTTGCTCCATACCATGGTATTGTTCTCTTGTGGTGATTGGCTGGGCTGCACACCAATTGAGGAGCAGCTCCAAAGGGATGGCGGGCAATTGCTGAGTCTGATGGAGCACTGCTTGAACTATTATCATGTTCTGGATAGCACAAATGCAAAGAGAGGACAAGAACAGGTGGGTGAGCTTCTGCTAAAAGTGGAGGAAATGGTGGCACAGAATGAAGAACAGCCATTCTTACCTGTCAAATGTGAGTATGTTTGTTTTCTTGAATAATATAATTCTCGTAGTGTGAACGAGGGTTTAGTAGATAGGTACTGCACCAAAATGGTAAGTATCTAATAAAAAAGGCTTTGGCATGCCATCCTTCAATGCCCAATTTAAATTGGGAAATTTTAAACAATTTAGAAAAATTGAAGGTTTTTAAAAATATACAGTATATATTTCTTTTCCATAACACTGATGCATATTTTTACTGGCTTCACCGCCAACCTCCCATTTTTGGGGTCACCCCATTTGAATGAGTTACAATTTTATGTAGCACATTAAGTTTGGTAGAATTTGTGATTTAAAATATGCTGCTATTTACAAACCCGTTGATAGTATGTGCTTTGCAATGGAGAAACTTATTCTGAAACCTAAGTTTTGCTTTGATAACACCTTCAGCTTAGTTTTTATGTGGCCAATTGTACTAAATAATTTGTCAGGAACATTTTGGTTACATTTTTGTAGCAGTCAAATTACAACCATCATCCCCGTTTCTTTTTCTGGCTCAAGGTCATTAAATAGTCTAATTGTGGGGAATCTTGTCTAACCATGCAAGTAGCAGGAAAACAGAAGAAACTGCTTTTTTTTTTACCTTTTTATTTCACTATGGATTATTAATCTTTGACGCATTTCTGTTACATAGAGTTTGATTTGTCTGCATACTGCTGTTAGCTGCATTTTATTCCCTATTTTGCAGTGCATGAAGAACAGGACGACGAAACATCATGTGAGAAATGCACTCTGCAGTGAAAAAACTAATTTGCAGCCCTGTTACAACAAAACTTTACATACTACACAGTGGTTTACTTTCATATTCAAGCTGGAGTTATTTTTCCATCATGAATATGGTTAGCATAATTGCTGCAATTACTCAGAAAAGTACAGAATGTGAATGTAAAGACAGGGTAAATAAAATGAAGTGAAGCTACTTGAATTAAGATACGTGAGGTATGCACAACATTTTTAAAGAATACTATTATTAATTATCCAAAGTGCTTTATTTTTCTGTATCCTAAGTGTCTGTAATCATAAAACAAGATGCATGTTTGGGCAGTTTACTGACAAGCTACATCATTACCATTGCTATACATTCTTAATAGAAAGGTCTTAATGTATTTTGTGACATATATAAATATTGCACTGTCTGCTATTTCAGTCTAAAGTGTTAATCACCTACAATAGTGTTAAAAGTATATTTTGGTGAAAAAAAAAATGCTCTTGTGACAAACAGTGATGGCCAAAAGTAATTGAACAAAAGTGAAATTCAATGTTTTAATGACAAAGTTTTAAATTAATGACCAAGATATAAATAGTTTATTTTATGCAATGAAATTGATATTCAACAATCAATATTCACCGAACTTCTTTATTCTTCAAAACCTGCTGGATCCGGTTCAGCAGAGAGTAAAAAAATAAATAAAAAAACACTATAGTACTCTCCTGCTCATGTATGGAAATTTGGCACAGAAATTCACAATTCACTTTAGCTATATATTTGCAGAGGTGACCAATCTGGCTTCATAAATTAAAGCTGATTCTAATGACCACAACTCTTTAGCCAAATCAGCTAGAACTAATTAGTGGCATGACCTGTTTTGTGGACAGGGATACATGGCATATATTGTCTTAATACTTTGGTGACCACTGTACAGTAGCATTATACTCAATATCAGGGCATTGTGTGCCTCACAGCAATCATAAATAAAGCACTTATTTTGTGTCAAATCTAATTAAATTTTGCTACTGCATATTTTGCACGTACAATTTTTGAAAGAAATAAAGCTCAACTTTTAAACAACTCAAATTCTACTCTTTGCGGTTTTTTTTCCATAAATTTGGTATGGGACAACATTGAGGCCTTGCACCTTCAGGGTCCGGGTTAGATTCCCACCTTGGGTCTCCGTGTGTGGAGTTTGCATGTTCTCCTGTGCCTGGAATCTGTAGCAAATAAAACGCTGCTTGTAGCACAGCACTTTTGGCTGCTTTTATATGATTGAGACAATTGTAGCTCAGCTTACTGTAACAGCAGCTGATGGTAGTTTCAGCAGCAATGTTTATATTAAATCATTCTAATACATTTTTCAGCAGCTGTGGTTGTCAAATCTACTTTAGACAAGATTTCAGGTTAATGAATTAAAAATAAATTGTAATTATTGGACATTGTCAACACACTACCTTCCAAAAGTACATCAATTCCCCTTCTGTTTTTGTTGCAGCCATTTTAAATTGAGATCAAAAGATGAATATGAAATGATGAATCAGAATTTCATCTTTCATTTCCTGATACTTACATCTTAGTGTTAAACAGTTCAGAACATTGTTCCTTTCATTTAGATCAAGTTGTTCTACCAATGATCACAAATATTGGACCATGCCTAGCATCCAAACAGATCATGATCAATGGGAGAGGCTTGCTCTCCACCATGAGCAGGTAATCGTATACAACTGGCCAATTTGCGCAAATTTAATTTCAGCCATTATCCACTCGTGTAAACAATTATACACAAGCTCATAACTTAGCATGGATAATGACAAGGTTCAAGCAGGTGTACAATTAAAGATTTTTCTTTTGCAGCAAATTCTTGTCAGAAGGTACAATTAAACAAAGAACAACAAAATGACTTTCAACCTTTCATCAAATCAAAGGTAAAGTTAATGACTTACCTCACTCATTCTATATTCCTTTATCCTGTATACAGGGTCACGGGGGGCCTGGAGCCTATCCCAAGAGACTTGGGGCACGAGTTAAACCCTGGTTAGGGTCCCAATCAATTGCAGGGTACATACTCATACATACCATGGGCAATCTGGGAACACCAGGTGGCCAAATCTGCACGTCAACCCACCAAGCATGGGGAGAACATGTAAACTTCATACACAGACCACAAGGCAGGAATCGAACCCAGACCATGGAGGGGCAAGGCAACAGTGCTAACCATGCTGCCTAATGTTAATAAATTAAACAAAATTAATACCTCTTAAAATTTTATTTTCCATTTACAGCATATGTTACATTCACCTCATGTGCCACATTCGCATCATTAACCAAAGCTGTTAGTAACGCGGGCCAAGTTTCACTTGGCGCACACACACACACACAACTCAACTTCAGGAGTGACCATCCATCCCACTGTGAGAAAAGGTGAAGCTTCTGGAGTATCGCAATTATAGAAGGCAAGATGAAAGCAGGTAGTGGAGCTTATTTCCTTTTAACAGCATAGCCTGAATGCTGGAATGGAAACATCTTGTACAGAGCAAAGGCAAATTTCTATATTGATATATGCAGGTGTCAACAAGCCATCTATAGTGCAACTCAAATGTGAAGTTAGCTGTTAGACTAGACAATGAGAGTTGAGTCATTCTGCCATGTCTCAAAGAATTATGATATACAATGTAAGTGCAGATTTAGAATATTTTGGGAATAACTCGAAGCGTGGAGAAGAGGTTTGCAAAATGGATCAGAGATCATGCCCATTTTACATGTCTGTAAAAAAAAAAAAATACTTTGAACAAAATAGACCCATACCACCTAGCACTCAATCTCATGTCTCTCTCTTCTTAGGCAAAGGGGTGATGGGCCACAACTGCTATATTAAAACTAATTTATTAAAGCTAATTAGTTATTTGGTTTTTGTCATTCCATGTGTAAAGCCATGTGGCCCTGAGCTTCTCTGTCTTTTTTCTGGCTGGCTGTACTCATGGTCTGGCCCTGAAGTTGTCTTGCTCTGTCTGCCCACTGTCAGCCGCCGTCTCCCACCAAGCTTGGGCTTCCTCCTGGTCACTGCTGTAGACTGCTGTAATGTAAGTCCAGCATACTGAGCACCCCATCGCATCGTTTTAGCCTTTTTCTTCATTAGGAGACAGCTATAGCGACCAAACGCATGCATGGCTGACGCGAGCTTCACTGGGTTGTGCTGGACCCGCTCGATTCCCTTGATAAAGTCCTGTGTTGCAGACCATACACTCGGCTGCTTCTCAATGATATCACACAAATCAGATAGGCACGACTTCAGCTTGTCTGTGGGATTGTCTTCCTCTGAAACTGTAAATGAAAACAACTTGATTAATAAACCTAAAAAGTTAAGCCATAACTGTCCAGGTATACTTGCTTAAATATCCGACCTTCTGTGGTGACAATCTCGTGTTCCATGATGCACGTTTGTCCAGTCGGATCAGCTGCTATCCAGGTTGTGGTTGTGTCTTGAGTGGGGAGAATGGAGGAGGATGGACTGGCTTCTCTGAGAGACTTAGAAACTTGATGGTACAGTCTGTTAAAAGGTAACATTAAAACAATTTATATCAAACATGTAATATTTTAGCCATAAAAAAATGTGAACAATTAAAGCCATAAAAGCATTACACAGACCTGCATGTTACTATGAAACAACAAATGGCATAAGCAACTTCCAGCACTTTCAAACCTTAAGGATTTAGAGTGGAACCTCAGCATAGGAGTGCCCTCCCTTACAAATTTTAGCCTCAACAATGAAAATTTTGCAAGAAATTTGCATCAGCAAATCTAATTTTCAGCATATAAATGCAAGAACCGAATGCTGGCCGAAAGTTGCACTGAAACAGATCCGCATTTACATTATTTCTTACGGGAAATTCTTACTGCAACAAAAACTCGCCTCCAGAACAATTTAAATTCGCAAGCAGAAGTCCAGCTTTGCTATTCACAGTCATTAATAAACCAGTATTCTTATGTAATCTATTTAGAAAAATATGGCTGGAAAAAGGGAGATGCAAGCTATTACCAGTTTAAAATATTTACCTGTAGCAGAACTGAATGTCAGGGCAGATGGAGCGGTCAGCCGATGCATATGCATAATGCTCTCCAAGTTCGAGCTGGAGGTCATATTTTAAAATGTCCAGGGCTGTGGATGGTGAATGACCCGCTTCAAATAGCTTCTTTAACTTCTGTATGGCTTCTGGTCCTACGTCCTTGTACCTCAATGCATCCGGTACGTGCAAGTTGTGATTGTGCTCATTGATGATGTGCACAAGTGTCGGAAAAGCTGGCATGTGAGGATCTGTGCTCCTAAGAAGACATAAAATTTAGGTGTACAGCAGCAGCAACAGTATTAATTGGGGGTTTAATGCTGAAATACGTACCGACACTGCCTCCCGTTGCTTCCCGGTGGCCGATGGAGAGTTATGCTCATCTTCGCAGGGCAGTTTGTGTTTTTGGTCCGTCTTCCAGATGGCTCCATGGTGTTCCTTGGTTTCGTGTTGTGATGACATCTGTAGTCCACCTGAGTAACATTTGTAATATTTCATATATACACACACTACAACATACAGTTAATGTAAACATAAATACCCGTCACTGTTACAAGCTCACATTATGAAGGGATTATGCCCTTTTATTAAACACAACACGATACATAGTATGACAATTTCATGTTATTTTGACTAGTCAGCAAATACAACACTCATATGACATAGGCTCCCAGAGAAAGCTGGGTAATATGGCCAAAATGTTCAACGTTTCTATATTGAATGAAATGTTAATTGCAAAAATTTTTTTGGGTACATCATTCAAAATAATGCAGAATAAACAAACATTGTTTATAACTGTTTAAAAATACTATCAGAACATATTACTCATCCACACAATATAGTAAACATTATACAAATCCAAAAGGAAGCTTCTGTTACCTGTGTTCAGTGGAAACTCATGAAACAGGCTGCAATCTGCCATCTTTGAAGTGGGGAAAAAAAGGAACAAGCCTATTTTTGTTCCCCCTTTTATGACCTTATTATAGGTTTATCATCATTCATCAACAGAAGAACAGTGTTTCTTGCACATATTTAATGCACTCAAACACATTTTAGACCAAATGTACTGTATATTTACAACTTACCATTTTTGTTTTTTATATAACAGAGCTAATTAGTTGAATTAAAGTATAGTATTTTGGCACTGGTGGGGAGTGAGCTGAGTGGTAGAGTGATAGACAGTGTGACAGATTTTAGACTGTCAAGTTTTCTACATTTTTTACATTTCACACTCATCTGAAAATAAATTTAATGTGTATCATCATTCTGTACACAACACTCCACAATGGCAAAATAAATGTTTTTTGGAGAGCTTTGTTAGTTTGTTAAACTTAAGTATATGCAATATGAATTGCATAAGTGTTTATACTAATCACTGTGCACTTGGTTAAAATTCCTCTAACAATGACAGCAAACAACAATGACAAAGTCTTTTTGTGAACAAAGCTACAATCTTGCACAGCTTCTTTTGGAAGTTTCTATCATTTGTCTTGGCAAAAATCATTCAAGCTCAACCAGGTTGAATTGGCAGCGTCAGTGAACAACGATTTAAAGGTCTATCCAGAGATGCTCTATTGTTCAGGTTCAGTGCACATCCCCAAGTGGATGTGCAAATCGGCATGCAGTCTGAATGGCACGGTCTAACCAGGCTGACTATTTCAGCAAGTTAGATGGGAAATCAGAAACTAATTTCTAGAATTTGAATACCCTCAGCTTATTGTAATCAAGAAAAACTACAACACAGTAATTATCAAGATGGCCTTATGGCTTTGCAGGCTAGCACTATCCCTAGCATTTTAACAAACACACCTTAAAAATAACTCTTTGTCCCTTAGGTGGTCTGGTTCGATCAATCCTCCAGGTGATGGACGAGTCTTTCACCCACTGCTGCACATCTTCAATAGTAGATATGGCCATTCTCAGAGTGGCAGAAAAATCTATATGGTCCTGAGTCTGCCTTATGGTCTTGTAGTCACATATGTGATATTCATGATTATAGGGAAGCCATTCCTAAAAAAGAGACACATCATTAGCTGCAAAAATTTAACATTATTTTTGTAAAACTATAGAGAAAGTTTACATGTTAAATAAGTAGTACTTACTTTTAATGCTGGGTACAGTGCAAGGTTAATCTCTGGATTTACGCAGTGAAAACGTTCCTTATTTGACATACGAGGTTTAAGTTTGCCTGAGGCAGGGTTTTGGCGTTCCAGCCTGTGAAGGAGACACATGAGATGTTAATCACAACTGTATAATTGTCAAACAGTAACAGTTTATAGGAACTGACCTCTTCAAGATCTTCCTTCTGATCAGAAAACACCCCCCCCCCTCGAGTACAGCTTAGGGCTATGATTGAACAATGACTGCATTTCAATGTTGCAGGATTCCCACAGACAGATGAAAGTGAATAGCAATGAAACAAAGTGCGTGTTCACATTAGGCACGATTGATTTGTACTGTGCCCAGGAACGACTGCTTCCCTTAATCTCCCCTGGCCAGCATTCACATTTTTGCTCTCCATTTTCGAGTCCAATTGCGTTTTTACACCCACACAGGAGGTGGCTGTGTGCACTTACTTGATTTGTAAGCCACCATTAAACATAAGAGAAGAACCAAAGATGAAGTTACCATGGACACTACTACTATTGTCATTGTTATTGATATTTCGAAAGAATATACCATTCTTGCACCCGTTCCTACGTTATTAGGTATGACTGTGCAAATCAAAAGATGAGATTGCCACATGCTGCTACACACCATTTCTAAGGAGACAGACGGCACAGAGTGTCACTTCTAAACAGCAATCTACTTCTGTTCTGTGGTAGAATTGGCTTCCGTCTGATTCGATCCAAGTACATTGTATTGCTCTCGAAACCACCTTTTCCAGCAGACTTGGGCATGGAATGATTGTGTTCATCAAAATGTACCAGAATTGAGGGTCAAGTGTTCACAGAACTGATCCCAGGGCCAAAAGGCAAAAATGCCCAGAGAATTACATTTAATTTTGACACAAGGTCAAAAACAATACCGCTTTTTTTAATTACATAGTTATATCAGGGCAACACAGCGGCTTAGCGGTTAGCACTGTCGCCTTGGACCTCCAGGGTCCGATTCCCGCCTGTGTGTGCATGGAGTTTGCATATTCTCCCCATGCTTGGTGGGTTTCCTCCGAGTGCTCCGATTTCCTCCAACAGTCCCAAGACACGCAGATTAGGCTAGCTGGCATTCCTAAATTGCCCGTACTGTGTAAGGTGTGTATGTGAGTGCCCTGCCCCATGCGGTATAGACAATGAGTGAGTAAGTATAATACAACAAAAGTTGTGTGTTTTAGTGCAATATTGCTCAGTAATAAAGTTTGTATACTAAACTTTTTTCTTAGAGAAATTTCTCCAGAAAATAACTAAGATCTTGGGCATTGTGTTGGATGGGCATTTTGCAATTACTGATCTACCGTAATGAGTATAGATTGGACACTGCAAAATCCATTACGAATGCTCCATGCTTGATTAGCAATGATGCTTCTGGTGCTGATCAGGATGTAATGTCAAAAATCTGGTCAATGGTCATGTTTACCAAGATCTTGTAAAGATTTGGCTTAAGTTGTGTTACTTTGCAGAAATTTTCATCTGCATTTTCAACCTCTCCCATGTCCCTTTGGGAGCGTTACACTGCACACTGTTTTGGCAATGAAAAAGACTACAGCTACATGTTTGGAAACAGGCCATTTCTTGGATATAGGGAATATTTTTATGGTGTTCACATAATGCTGAGTTTTAGGTATGTATTACTGAGTAAAGCATTTAAGAAACAACCAATTTCTGTTCCACAACCAATGCAGTTTGTTTTTTACTGTGGTCTAAATTAGGGTAATAATTAGGAAAGCATTAGGGTAATGAAAGTTCCAGCTAAGTGGACTCGTGAATCATTTGGCTATGCTGAGGGAAATGCAGTCCCCAGGTTTAAGTACTTTTGGTACTCTGTCGATGGCGGCCATAAAGGCAAACACAAAGTGGTCAACTTTACATCACAATACTGTCTCTAAAATCTCATCCCGAAGTTTCTTTATCTATTGTCATTTAAATATACCAATGTTAAGTTACATGAAAAAGCACAGGCAGACATAAGAACCATTTGTAAGTGTACATAAAGACAAATTTTAAAAAGAAACTGATTCAGGACGGAAGCGCGGGTTCAGATCCGGCTAACTGAGCTAGCTTGCTAACATGGTGACGTTACAAACAATTAACTTTAACAAGTGATTAATAAAATGCTACTTTGCACGTTCGTGATGAATGAGATAATTATAACATAAAAAGACTTATGAAAAAAAAAAACATGTACGAGTTATTAAAGAGCAAACAGGCAAGTTAGCTAAACTGCTAGCTAACTAAGGCCTGCTACTCGGCTAAATAACATTAACCTTAATAACGTAAAATACTTTTTAAACTTAAAATAATACAGTAAACATCAAAATATACATACACCATCTTGCTTTGTATGTATAGTGCGCTAGTGTTATCAGCTGTTGTCCTCAGCTCGAGTTGTGTTGTTTTTAGCTAAAGCTGTTAGCACTCAAACGGCCATTCCGCCTGGCTGCACACACAAACCTCACCGGCGTAACGAAAATAGCTAACGATGAGGAAAGTTGCCTAAATACGCATGCGCACAGATTTCAGCACGATGACGTACGTACAAGTTATCTCGCATAATCTCGCGATATACGTTATAATCGGGTTAAAAAATATCATCTAGTGCGTGGAAAATTTATTCAGCACTAGATTAACTGAAGCAGATTAACAAGAAAAGACTTCTAATAGTTTTAGCTGAAGTTTAGTATTTTCTGAATATCTATCACAATGAGAATTATTAGTTTAAATTAAACAAAGAGAGGTAAAATGATTGTTTTGGATTGAATATAACAACTCAAATAACCATAACCTTCAAAGACGAAATGTTTGTGCAGGGATCCTGACAGTTGAATTGTATCATAAATGAGGAGGTTTAAAAAAATTTAAGACTCACGCACCACAAATTAGATCGCTTTTGCCGTACGTCATTCATCAGACGCCTTAAAACCAGGCAGTAGAATTCACTATTGATGGTCTGGACCCTGGAAACAAATTCTCGATGCACAATGCATCAATACAATACAAACTTTTGGGCCAAAAATTTACTAAATACTGGATGGAAATAAATTTGTGGCATTGCATAAAGTTGTTGAAATACTGCCACAGTGAATGTAAAGTGTAATTAAAGTTAAAGGCAGTTGAAAGAAATATAAGTGTGTGACTTTTTTTTTTTGGTCAATAATGAGGACAAAGGCCACAACAAGCCATCAAACTCCTTATCAGCCATTTGTCCATTTAGGCTACTGTGAAAATGGAGGGACTCATTTAACTGGCTGCAATTCCTAAACGATTAGTGCTTTGTTAAACACATTTAATTCACAAATCTATCGTTGCTGTCTACAGACGCAAAATCACAACAATTCTGCCCTTGTACAAATGTCTATGACCCTGACTGACGTACTGTATATGTACCTTTTAGCCTCTGTCGTTGATCTAGCAGTTGTTGAAGTGGGGCATAAGTAAAAAATTATATATACAATCATGCCCTCTTGTGGCCAGACTGTATCACTACCAACAACCCTTCTTGGTTCTGGGATAAAAGAAATCGCTAATACAAAGTCAGCCAACAAAAAAAATGTATACACAGTTCAGGGAAAGAAAAACTTGTATAAAAAAAAACGGGAACTTTTTTACAATCCAATAAAACTAGAAGTGATAAAAGAAATACATTTTATTCATAGTAATTG
>JAQMYJ010000008.1:10635967-10648031 GCA_030014305.1 Clarias laeviceps
GCAGTGCTACCACCTGCTAATGGCTACCAATACGCATTTCAAAAATTCCCGTTATTCTGTGTCACCTTGTATATATAATATTATTCATATTATATTTATATAATATACATCTTACAATTTTCTTTTCCTGAAGTGTATTTCCTGTTGGTTGTAGGATAAAAGAAATTACTAATATGAAGTCACCCAAAAAAAATGGGACTGTATATATACAGAGAGAGAGAGAGAGAGAGATTACAAAGGAATACAACACACTGGAAAATGTTTTTGTATGTTTGTTTTTTAATTAAATATTATATTAAAACATTTTTCTTTGGATATTATTTTATATTATTTTAAAATATTTAAATGCTCAAATCAAATAAAATCTTAGTTTGCTGTAAAAAGAATGTAAATAATTCAATAAATTTTCATAGGATAGTTCAGTAAACAAATACAGTTTAAAACACAAAAAGATATTGAGCAAAGTGACAGGTAATGTACAGGATAAGAAGAAATGTAACTCCGATCACAAGGCAGTGAGGATATTACACCTGGACTTTTTTTTTTTATTTTTTTTTTACAAATCTTCAAAAATAAAAAACAATATTAAAAAAAAAAAAAAAAGGAAAACACACATTGTAGTGTACCTGAAATAAATGGAAGCAAATAGGACTAATTACACCGCGCTATACCTTATTTTTCTTTGCATGTTTATGTGCACTGATTGAATTGCAAATACTCCACCTTGTGTCATTAGTGACCAGAGGTCAAACATTCTGTCAAAAATCTGAGAATGAACTGAATTGTTAGCCCTTGTTCAGTAAACTCATAGCAATTTATTTCCAGCTGCTGGCTAGTACTGCAGGAATGTCAATACCCCTGGAAAAAAAGTAACCATCAAAGAATCAACAAGTATAGAAAATTCAAACATATTGCTTTCTAGAATAAAACTGAAACCACTGAAACTGAAACTCTAAAAACCACTTTGTCAGAAAGTAGCCAGCTTTCTTTGGTGGAACAGCTGAAGGTCAAAAACTGAACAGAACTAAATCTGAGGACCTTAGCACCAACAGACACATTTTCAGATGTGTGGATGCTGTATTGATGATATATTAAAAAAAAAAAAAAAAAAAAAAACCTGTGCCAATTCTATTGGACTATTTAGAGCAACCACATTTTATCCACTTTGGACAAATGTAATAAAGACTACCTAATCTCACCCTCCTAAAACACAGTAACATGTTTTTTATTTTTTATTTAGTGGATGCCTTAATTAATCCAACATTCAAAATCTCTTGAAATAAAATTTTATTTGCATGTAGCCTTCAATTCCCTGTGCTCTGGTTCCCATTGCAAGTGTCTTGGTTGGGGAACAATTCCGGGTTTTCAGCTAATGTTGCCCGGATGCGCTTTTTCTCCTTGAAGCGCCCTGAGTTGGAGACTTTAACATGTCGTCCTTTTGTGGCTGTTTTGTCCACAATGCGTTCAAGGCGAGCATTGAACTGACTGTCGTCAGGCGCCCCGTGCGTACTGCTCATCCCTGGTTGTGTCTCGGTATTATTACTGTACTCTGCAGGCACTTCATACAACTCCTTGGCCTCAGATTTCTTCTTGCGGAGGAAGGTCAGTTTCCACCACGCAGGGGCCGGCTCAGCCGTAGCCATGGCCAAGGAGAGATGAGCCCTGTAGGGAAGAGTAGAATGTGGAGGAGTGAGGAGGGAGAGAAAGAGAGAGGGAGTCAGAGCTGTTTTTGTTTACCCTCCTGGACTGAAAGTGAAGGTTATTTAAAACTTTCTTAAAAAATTTTTTTTTTCAATAATAAATTGTATGATGTGTAGTTTCCTTGCACAAAATGTAAATTAGAGGGAAGGCAGGAAAGTACTTCCACCTTTACAAAAAATTCAGCCCCATTTTCTACAGGTGAACTGGTGTAACATGGCCAGGATTTGCATACTAGAGCATGATAGGTTCAGGTGTTTTATGATGCAAAAACAATTGCTCATCACATATCTGATATTACCTTGGACCTTGAGTGAGATTCTCAGCAGCACTAGCAGTGGTCTTAAATTGACCAACATTGACATACATTCACAATCACACAGTGAGCTCACGGATTATGAAATGAGATTGGATGTTGACATCCATTGAGTGATGTAGCATGAGCAGTACTTAATAAGATAAGAATGAGATGTGCTTCACATGATTTAGAAGAAGCTCTCTGGTAATTGTTGTCCGATAGGGAGAGCGCATGCGAAGCGGGCACGACTGGAAAAAAATACGACTGGAAAAAAATAACTAGGTCAGTAATAGCAGCAGTGATTTATAACAGCACCGTATATGCAATGACAATGAACTCTTAACTGTGATCAAAGTCAGAATCAGCTCATGCAAGCTCGCTATAAGGAAACCGGGATGTGGTTCATGTGGGATGTGGTGCTGTCATGTGTAAACCGAGATCTCAGAGGCTGACACTGATGTGGTTGAAGGTGCTGTTGAATTTTTCATTGCAATTCAACCGGTGCCATATGGCAGAGCTAAGCTATCAGGAGATCTCCAGTTACAGGACTCAAATTTCATAGTTACATGGTAAAGCCAGGCGACATACTAGCAGAGTGCTAAATGGATTGATGCAAGATAGGTTGTTGGGAGTATAGGTGCTTGATGACCTGTATTGTTACCTGTAGAGTAAAGTGTGCTACTGTACTATAATATGTACTACTGTAGCCTAGCACTTTAACCTGAGCATAGTGCCGTAGTTTTCTATATATTTAATTGTACAATAATTTCTGTCACGTCTGACCCTTAATAATGTTAACGAAATGATAAAACCGAGACTTAATCCTACTCATTCTCATATATCTGTAGCAAAGCTGGGAAACGATAAGCAGACAGAAACTGAATCAGTCCCGATGGGTTACTGAATATTGCTGAATACTGGGTGTATGTGTGATCTATTCTCTAACTCATCCTGTCCTTTGTAGTGGTTTCTTCTGCTTGCTTATTATGTGAATAGGTTTCCGAGAGCAGGGGCCAGGCTGGGTCAGTGGTTAATCGTGTTACTAGCGAAGAGAGCCTGTTGCCAGGGAGTTTGTTAGTGCTATAATAAAAGAACAGAAAAAAGCAAACACACCTTGTCTCTCGCACACATACACACAGAGATAAAGCTGCAGCATTGTACCTGTGTCTGTTCAAAGAAAAGGAGTGGACTTGCTATGGTTGGTTGCGCAGCAACAGAGTGGTGATTTCCATACTGTATGCTAATGTCCATGGTCTCTCTGGAGGATTGGACTTTTGGCCTTTCAGGTTTGGGAACAGACAGAAACCAAAGGTGGACCTCTTTCAACCCAGGAGCAAGTTGTTTTAGCTTTTGTAATCTGATGTTGTTGTTTTTTTTCATGTTGTCTGTGTTATTATCTCGAGAGTTTTTGCTGAGATTGTTTTCCCAGAGGGAATGAAGTGTCCATGTGAATTTGTTTACACATTCACAGTGTGTCTGTGAATCTTGGGTACTGGTGAATCAGTGGTGTTTATTATCCATTTCATAAGGTTGCATCATTCATATTTCACTTAGACATTTCAACATTTCCATACATTTTCATGATTCTTATCAGGTTTTTAGTTATTACTTCTTTCTTTTACATTAGCATGATTGGTTTAGTCAAAATATCCCTGAATTCTTCATTTTGTTTTAGATTATTTTTCTAGTTCTTAAATTATTCATTTCAGACAGTCCATCATGTCATAGTAGCCCAGTTTATTAATGCTGCAGAGCTTCCTGTGTACGATGCTGATTTCAATAATAAAATATATATCTGGATTTTTATATATCAAGTTGACATTAGTGAATATGAATATGACATTATAATAAGATAACACTATCAATATTGAATATGCTATAGTTATGGGATGACAGACATTGTATCCTGGTAAAAAAAAAAAAAAAAAAAAAGATAATGTGATCCAAAAGGAAGATATAAATAGGCTTTATCTATTCACAAAGATACTGTGAATTCCAAATTAAATGATATAAATATCCTGGCATGAATTAACATAATGTGGAATATATCAGTTTACTGATTATTTAGACCTATGATAGAGAAACTACTGAAAATAATGTTTCTAACAAGGCTCAAGGTTTTGTGGAATTAAGGAACAAAGGCCTACATAACATACATTAGATGATACAGTATACAGAAAACTCCCCATACACTACACCTGACTTGTTCCTAATCAAACCTCGAGGGTATGTTTTCCCAGTAAAATAAATGCTGACCTTGGATCAAATGGGGCCTTTAATACTAAATTAATGCAGGCATAAAGCCATGCTAGATCAGCAGTTCAGTTGTGCTGGTACAATATGTGCAGCACAAAAATAAAAAGTGAGGTTTTGGTGTCTGTAATACAATAATGTCTATGTTGCATGGACAGGTGTAAAGATTACTGTTGCCTAATTCGGATTAAGAGCTTGGAACGTGACAGTGAAACATGGGGAAATTGTGATTTCATTCAATTGTTCTGATAAAAGATTACGATAAGAGACAATTGCTTCCGTGCTCCAGTTTCGATGGCATTATTCCTTCTTATCACGCTTTCTGATCTAGCTAATCATGCAAATCCAATAAGAAACATGGCTGCTCAGCCATCCTTCCCTACTCTATAAACTTTACAGCATGTGCACCAAATGTAATGCATAACTACAATGTCTCTGTATTTCTAACATGTGGGCTGTCATAAAAACTTGTCTTTGGTAATATAAAAAGTTCCTACTGGATGATAAAGTGCTTCTGTATTCAATAGTACAAGCCTTCCTTTTACTTCTGTCTGAGATTTAAAATGATATGAGAGCTGGGTTCATGTTAGCCGGAAAGACATTATTAGATTTAAAAATCCTCAACAAAAAGAACAAATCTAAATCTAGGTTCACTAAATATGTTAAAGCTTTAGAAAAAAAAAGGCACCAAGTCTATAAACATATAGGCTTTGTTCTGTTCTCCTCTGCACTTCTTATCTCTGGAGCGATATACTGTACAGTACCTACTCTAAATATTTACTAAATGTGGGGCAGGAGAAAGAGATTGTGCTGAATTGAAGTGAAAAGCTAATGTTTAAAGGAGATCAAAAGGAGTCATCTTGACGAGTATAATGGCACAGAGGAGATTTACCTCTTATTTGAATTTGAATCTCTGGCTAGGTTTTGGATGTGTATCAAACTCCAGGTTAAAGTACAGGTTCAAAGTTTTCTTCCTGCAAAGAATCAGCGAACAGTTGTTTAATTTGATTCAAATCTAGAATTATCCTTATGACAGAGTTGAAGAAATTTACTTAGAATGTGGTTCATAACAAAGCAGATAATACATTATTAAGCTGAACATGTTTAAATAATATATATTTCAAAACGAGTATATCTAGCTTTGGATTTTATTTCCCATCCAAATCGACTGGGCAGGGTGTTGACAGGCCTGAACTGCCACATTGTTTGAGCTGTCATTTTTCACACATGCAGATCTGTTTTCATTATGTCATTCATTAACTCTAATGAATGACGTCATTCTAATTAACTTTGAAAAGAAGTTCTGCTTGGTCACTATTTCGAGACTTATTTTGTGGACCTGTAACAAGTATTTCATGAGGGATGGCTTCCAGTATTCTGTCCTGGTCAGTTAAAGTTAAAGACTTACTCTGGGTGGTTAATGTGTGACTGAGGTGTCTTTTTGAGCAAAGGTCGTCAGAGGACGTCATTATATATTAGGCCTATAAATCAATGAAATTTAGTTTTAACTGAAAGAATATCATATTTAGAGCAAATACAAAAAGGACAGTGGAGTGAATAATAATCTTGGACTGGGCTTCATGATGGATGCTTGCAGAAAGTTTCTCTCACCTGTGCGAGTGAAAAGTGCGTCACAGAGGCTGTAGTTGCTGTCTTCCCACCAGAGGTTACTGGCCTTTGGTTTAGTCCTCTCGATGCTGTTTACAGTCCAAACTACTGAGTGAGATCATTGCCCTGTGTTGATGACCTGAAACCCTTTCTCCTCACCTTTTTCTGTCCCTCTGTCTCCCTTATTCTTTATCAGGCTTCGTGTATACTTTTCGCTCTGACAACCAGGTGCAGGTTAACTAACAGGTGCACACTCCTCCCACTGTACCGTGCACACACACACACAATCATAGACATAGACAGGCCCCTCCTCCTCCTCGTGCTTGAGTAAATAAGGTCATAGTGACAACAAATGAAGACAGAACTACACAAAAACTAAATGAGTCACATCTGTGCCAGTACACCGAGTATGTCAGTCCACTTGCACAAGGAGGTTTAATTTAATAAATTTAATTTATACGATATAAACTGGTGCAGGTTTGTGTTCAACAGTCCACATACTTATCCACATTGAATTAACATAGAACTATAATCACTAAATCAGTTCCATCTGTCCTTACGACCGCACTGATTATATTTCCTAAATCCAATAAGTCACTATATTTGATCTATCCTGTTGTTGGCTTTTATACGAAGAACTTAGGTCTCTCCAGCAGAGGGCAGTCTCTAATTCACACACCACCTGCTCAACACACACAGAGATACAGCTTTCAGTGCTGGCACACATCTCTGGCATGAGTGAATATAGGGTAAAGTTGGTCAGTGACCAGTGACCCGGTTAGTACCTGTGGTCAAAGTTAACTCATTAAGCAGTGGGTCTTTTTTGTTGTAGTCAGCTTTAGCCAACAGACCCTCGAGCTCTCACAGCGCCCATATGCAAACTGCTGCGTGATTAATTTTAATGCTAAGCAGTAGTCTGAGACATCACTTTTAAAAGAAAGCTCTAATACTGTAAGCAAAAAAAGAACTCAAGTAAAAGTAAGGGAGGGCATCTAAATAACTATTTATGGGAGTATGTGAGTATCTTGATACCAAATCAGATCAGTTTTACAATTCAGAAAAAGCAGTGGTAAGGAAAATTGTAATGATACCAGAACTATCCATTGCTGATAGACGAAGACAAAAATTATTCAATGGAATTGAATGGAAATTTGGCTTAGTATTATCCTCATCACAGGTTTGGGCTGCGAAATGTTTTGCTTTCAAAACTAATTTATTTGAAAGATTTCATTCCGTTATTCAAAAGAACAGTACTATTTAGCCTGTAATTGTATGCCACAGCAGATAAAATAAACATTGATTTATAAATTATGCACAGTGATCAGCAATATCTTTAAATTTTTGTACAGGGTCACAGTGGTCTGCAGCCTATTCCCGGAGACTTGGGGCATGAGGCTGGGTACATCCTTGACAGGGTGCCAATCTATCACAGGGCACACACACACATGTTACAATGAATCTTAGTCATTTAACTATTCAACAAGCACAAAAACCTCATTTGGGATAATAAGGCTTATTGATCTGATCCGGTCTTAACAGATCTTATCTATTTTACTTTTTATAGGATTATTATTATTTTTTTTTTCTTAGATTAAGGATTTAGTCAGAGGAAATAAAATTCTATATAAAGTATAGAACATGGCTAATGTGCAAATTTACCAATAAGAAAATGCAGTTAAATACTGTATATTTAACAGGATGTGCTTTTTTTTAAATATAGTTATTTTCCATCTCTGTTGCTTAAGCATGGTTTCACACTTTTAAAACAATTCATAACAATTCACATATTGTTCGTACCTCTCCCTAACCCTTACAACAGCAGTTACATGAAATAAAATAAAACTTTACCACTTTTATTGTTAGTTTGTACATTTCTCAGAATCAGATCAGAATATATGCTGAGATATGGAAGCTCAGTGGTAGTATGGTAATAATTCAGTGCTGTGCTACTTCAAATCCCAAAGAAGCCGCAAAGCCACATTTGGCAATGAATCCACTAGACACTTGAATCAAATTCTGGATTACTTGGAAATTACTTTGGATATGCCAAATGAATAAGTGCAATGACAAACTAAGTCTAAAATGTTTCATCATCTCTCTGGCTGATTTGCACAGCCAGCCACAGCCTGAAGGCAGCTTGGCCACTAAGGCCTGGCAATCGGCTTCTGGCCAGGAAAAGAATAAGGTGGGGAAATGTGGCCTATAAAAGGCAACTTTTTTATCTGCTCAGACATCTGCCTTTTCCAAGTTGTTAATCTTGTTTTGGTATATTACTCCATTTGGAAATGAAATGAGAAATTATGTAGCTTTTCAGCACCATTAGCACTTAAAAGATCAGTACAGGCATTGTCAGTGTGTGCATGCCACCTTGTGGCCACACCGAGCTGTACACCATAGAGAAGTTTCCCTTCTCCCAGATGAAAGATAAGCGGATCTCTTGGCATGATGTTTTCTTTAGCCACAAGGTGGCATTTTTGCCCACTAACAGAAAGTTAAATTCTTGGGGGTAAAAATGTTGGTGGTCTTTCAGCTGCTCCCAGCAAGGGGTCGCCACAGCGAAATATCCAGTCCGCATTACAACTTGGTATAGTTTTTTTTTTTACGGCGGATGCCCTTCCTGACGCAACCCTCCCATTTTATCCGGGCTTGGGACCAGCACTGCATCCAGTGGCTGGGGTTTGAGCACTGGCTGGGAATCAAACCCGGGCCTTCCGCATGGCAGGCAAAACACCTACCACTGAGCCACCAGTGCCCCTTGGGGGTAAAAATGTAAGATACTGAATGTAGATGATTTAAAAGAGAAGGAAATACTGTGCCAGTTTTTAATTTCTTCTTCTTCTTTCTCTAAACTCATGTTTTCTCTACACAATTATCTCACAAACTTACAAATGTCTCTTTCTCTCTCTTTCTCTCTCTCTCTCTCTCTCTCTCTCACACACACACACACACACACAGAAACAATCTATGATCTCAGTAGGTACTTGTTATTGAACATGGCAGAGGAGGGACTGACAGTGGTGGTGTCCATCAATCACCACTTCTCCTTGTCAAACACTCACCTCTCCCCCATCACCTCTCTTTTCTCCATCTCCTTCAAAAATGGAAAAGAATAGAATTTTGCATGCATGTCCTTCACCATGATATCATATAGCCAAACCAAAGAAAGTGGAGAACCTACCATTTTCCACTCCGTGAGGCTCTGCTTCAAACCTCTCACCACTTATGTTTGCTCGGGTCAATTTGTCAAACTGAAACCCAATACATCTCTTTTCAGGCCTTTGGCCAAGGTGGACAGAATTCTCTCTGCTTCAATTCATAGCACTGAGCAGGGAGAATAAACAAGACAGACGATTAATGTATATTAAATGTATGTTTAATTATTAATATTAATATGATGATTAGTTGTCCTCTTTTGATTTAAAATACTATGTCTGGGATTTAGAAGCTTCATAAAATTGTCTAGTATTTTGCTTTGAGCAGCCAAAAGGAAGTTTTATTTTGCTTTCCTTACTGGAAGTCTCTGGAAATAAAAGAGCAAACTTGTCAACAAGTTTCAAACTAATTTTCCCTAAGATAGAGCAAGAAAGAAGCCATAAAGTGCTTTTAATGGTAAAACAAGGACCTTAAATATAATTTTAATGCCATAATTCTAGTAAGTGCATAGTGTAGTAAAAGCAGGAATATTATTTTTCTTTACCAATTACATCAGTCAATAAGGTTATGTTATCTTATGTTCACTTTCACTGAAAGATCCAAGCCACCCATTCCTTTACTTACCAAATCAAATATATGTGTGTCCAAAGCCACACCTGTTTCCTTACATCTCTGTATGCTATATATATATCTCTATTTCGCATTTTTTTATGTGCAAATGCATGAAGAATATCTACAGCACTCACATACTCCACAAGAGTGAATGATAAAGGTCACCCTAATAGATGCTGAATACTCATTTAAGCTGTTTCAAAATTTGTACTTAAATGTATTGCTTGTTTCTACTTAAAATGTTAATACAAATAACATTGAAAATTCAATATATAAGTGTTTCCTGGTGTTAGCTGGCTACTTTAATCAACATTTACTTATAGTGTATATTTTTTCATTTAAATGGAAGTCTATTAATAGATATTTAATGCACAATTTTGTCTGGTTTATCTTAGCTAAGTTGGTTGTCTGTCAAAGCCTATACGAAGAGCTCGTTATTATTAGCTCTATATTATTAACCAATTATTTTATTAGCCTTTAGCTCTTACTTTTTTTCTTTTTTGTTAAATATTTTGGGAAGGTTCCCAATCTTCAATTGTATGTTTAGATCTTTAGTAGTACATAGAAAGGTGCATGTATTGTGCATTTAAAAGCTTTAATATGCAAACTGATTAAGGTCTGTGATTTATTTGACAATTTATTAGGTCCATGGAGTTATTGAGGTTTACTCATTCAATTCAATTCAATTCAATTGAAATCAAAAACTCAAATATTTTATTAACAATAACAGCTGAACAATAAAAATAACATTAATTTACAATAGTAGATTAGAATTGGCTGTAACTTCCTTTGTTCTAACTAAATGTAAAAGACAATGTATTGGCTATGCTTCATGAACCCCTGGAAGTGCATGGACCCCAGTTTGAGAACACTGCTTTAAATCTTTTAAAGGTAACACTACAGCTATACTGCAGGTGAAAGATTCATACAGAGGGGCCCAACAAAATATATACATACTTCAACATGAAAAATATATAGGCCTATGCTTCTCTTTTGATAGTCACATGATGCACAAAAGTATTTAGCCAACCCTGTTAATTATTGAATTCAGGTGTTTTAATCAGACCCCTTATCCCCAGTGAAGGGCAATATATGCTTCAGCATACCAAGACATCTTGGACAATGCTATGCTTCCAACTTTATGGCAACAATTTGGGGAAGGCTCAAACTTAAAAAAAAACTGTGCACAAAGCAAGCACTATAAAGAAATGGTTTGAGGTGTGGAAGAACTTGACTGGCCCGCACAGAGCCCTGACCCCAACCCTATCGAGGACCTTTGGGATGAACTGGAATGGAGACTGTGAGCCAGGCCTTTCCGTCCAACATCAGTGCCTAACCTCATAAATACTCTACAGAATGAGTGGGAACAAAATTCCCACAGAATCACTCCATAATCTTGTGGACAGCCTTCCAAGAAGAGTGAAAGCTGTTATAGCTGCAAAAGGTGACTAACTCCATATTGAAGTATATGTATTTGGATACAATGTTATTGTACTCTTTGCCCAATACTTTTGTCCATTTAACGTAGCATCAAGGATGGTATGAATACTGACATCTTTAGTGGAAACATAATACTAAACATTGTTGCCATAATTCAATTTGAGTTTTAAAAAAGGGCGTAGATAACAACTGTTGAAGTGTACATATATTTTTGGGCCCCTCTGTATTTATAGGTACAAACGATAAGAGTACCTACCACTATGTTAACAAGAAAAGGTACGGTTTGTTTTAGTGAGTAGAATAGTAGATTATATAGTATGTAGTAGCTTATGTAGCGTAGGTGTAAACGCTTAAGCAGAAATGACCAAAGGGATCGCGAGTAGGCTAATTAGAGCTACAGCTTTGCCTGGTTATTTATTGTCCTGAAGTTTGGGGTTGTTTAGAGGAACTTGCTAAATCTCTCGGACCGCACCTCAGGCTCATTTCACCAGATCTGCCGCCTCGAAAAGGGTTAAAACCGAGCGGCAGCCATCACTTTAATCATAATCAACGCGCCTAAAGAGGAGTAATGGACGGCGCGCGCTCTGCTCCGCCCCAGATTAGAGCCTAATTTGCATAACGCCTTTCTTCACGCGCTTCTCCCCGGACTCAGGCAGGCGTGGCCTGCGGGCCGCCGTGACTAATGGCCGCTCGCGCTGCACTCAGTCCGCGCGCCACACGGCCCGGCGCGAGAGGCACTGATTGATGGCCTGACGGGGGAAATAGTGCAGAACTTTTTTTTTTTTAAATAGGAGTGCAAGAGGTGTTTAAAAACCCGCGTAATGGAGAAATATGAAGCCGTAAAGGAACGGCGGAGGAGGAGAGGGCAAGCAAGAGACAAGCGTGTGTGTGTGTGTGTGTGTGTGTCACATTTATATACCTCATTTTTATAAAGTTTTGTCATTTTAGGGAGATTTGGCTGCCCTCACAAGGATGAAAATTTAAGATTTTATTATTCTTTAT
>JAQMYJ010000008.1:10652717-10680040 GCA_030014305.1 Clarias laeviceps
CCCTTCATTTCTTTGTAAGTGGGCAAACTTAGAAAATCTGTAGGGGATCAAATACTTATTTCCCCCACTGTATATATCTTCTTACAGAAAACTTCATCATTTATATCAATTATACATAAATTTCAGTTTTTTTCCCTTTTGTTTTGTATTATAGAGATTCACCATACAACAAACAGTCACAAGTCCATGTTAATAAGTTGATACTATTAAACGATAACCTATTAAAATAAGCATGTTAATATCAACCCCGTCTTTTAAATTGTAGTTGATTGTACAATTGACTACTGTTTTAAAAGAAATGACTAACACCCTGTGGCAAATCTGATTCAAGAATTCAATATGTGTGAGATACATAATTATATCTATTTAAAGATAACATTTAACTAGCGGTCTTGTTATATGTTTTCAGTGTCAGCTAGTGAATAATGCTTAGCCTCACTGTTCTTAGTTTCCCAGTAGTCATTTCAGTAACTTATTTCAGCTGTACATGCTTCTCAATTTTTCAGTGGGATAGGAAGACTTAAGCTACACATGCTGGCTAGGTAATTTCTTAAATATCTTAGAAGAACCATTAGTTTTGTATTTTATGTTCCACTTTCAGTGCTGAAATCTCTCTTCCTATGTCAAGTCTCCCCTACTGTATTAAACTGTTAGTTAATTTATTAAAAATATAAAATGCCACACATGAAGTAGAAGCAAAAAAGTTGCACCCCTACCTAGTTTAAAATTCAAAGCTAAATTCAGTTAGTTGCTGTTTAGTAGTGAGTTAACAGCAGAATGCACCACTAACATATACTTTACCTAGCCGTTAGTCACAAAGTTAGTAATGAATAAAAGTGACATTGACTTTTTTCTTAACTAGAGTCATCTATTTCCTTAATTATCAGAAATGTATTCAAATCACCGCGACCCTTAAAACAGGATTAAGCAGTAATGACGATGAGTGAGTGAGTGAGAGTATTCAAATCAGTCATTTTACTGCAGTGTAACTTCAGAAATGACAGCAAGTTAGTTCTCTTTGCTTTCCCTTCATTTTTCTGGGGCACAAAAATGATAATGTTTTATAAAGTTACAACTACAAGAAACTAATACAATGGATTTTTCAAGCAACATCTAAAACAAGGCAGAAATGAAAACCCCAGGCATGACTTAACATTTATTCTGAGTCTTTAGTGGATAATAGCTTTTAGCCCGGGGAGAAAGTTCATACTGGCTTCCTTCATCATGGGCACTTTTCTAGAAGAATTTAAATACAAGGAGAAAAAAAAAGAATTTTAAAAACTCACGTTCGCTTGCTCTTCTGTTAACTAAGTGTACACCACAGAACAGGCAGCTAGTTGTTTACTGAGCTAGCCACCATTGTAGCATGCTAGTTATAAGCAAAACTAAACTGCCATCTAAAAATGCTTGGTGTAAAATCCAGTTGATATTATCTTTTAACCAATTAATACTGCAGTGAATTAAGTTACATGAAGGCACAGCTCAAAATATCATACATACAGTAAACTCAGTTAACATAGACCTGTTTAATACCGGAAATCTTCATGATTTTGATAGGCATGCAGGAATTTTCAACAAAACTAAATCTTATAGAAACTACTTAGATAGTCACCAAAAAGCCACTAAAGTTTAGATAGAATTAGATATTTGGGGGCCAAACCAAGGTGGACCAAAACCAAAAAATATAAACCAGTCATACTAGGAATTTACAAAGTTTGTAAAGTCTGTTCCTTGATAATAAAATCTCTTTCTTGTGCCATACAGTAATTAGTAATAGATGTTTGAAATAAATATGCTTTCACCTGCTATTTTTAGCTCAGTAGCTTGCTCCTGGCATGCTTTTTATGTATTTCACTTATCAGCACATGACTTTAATATAATACCACTGCAAAACATTTCCTTCTGAAACACAGAGATAAAACACAATTTTACTCAACACACATAAGCAGAAAATACCATCAGATAGTAATAAATACAGAGCGTGTCTTATCACATATTTTACTCATTTAACTCATGTTGCTTTTTAATGATGGTAACAGCCTACATGCAATACAAACGCCCACGCAAGCAGACACAAAAACACGCATAGAGCCACTGCCAGATGTCTTTTCCAGTCTCTTGTCGCCAGCAGGACTTTCTGTACAAACAGCAGGGGTCACTCAGCAGCCCCCTGAAAGGTCAGAGGTCAGGTTCCCAGCATAGGGTAGCCATGGAGACAGCATCTGGAGAGTGGCAGCTAGGGTGGAATTCTCTTGCCCTTTCAATCTGTCCACCATTTCCCTGACCCACACACATATACAGACTAATCTGTTAATTTTTACACATAATTTTTGAGTGTTTAAACATTTTATGCTTTTTAAATGACTAAGATAGGGCAGAAGAGTAGGCATTAGTGTATGTAAAACACACATACACACAAATATATGCACACAGAATATTTATATATGGATAGATAGCTGTGTGTGTGCATGTGTGTCACTGTGTGTGTTTTATGTATACTAAAGCATAATCTTCTGGCTTAAAATAAATATTGCATCTACTAAGTTAATTTTGAGTAATGTCAGTTAAATTAAGTTTTTTTTATTTAACATTCATAATGCATGTATAAAATGGAGCATATATAATTGTAGTGACTATATTTCCGGGCCAGTGTCATTCTTTTGGTTTTTATTCAGACACACACACACACACACACACACACACACAAATTTCGTCCCTCAGGCCCCGGCAGCGGAAGAACACAGAGTAAACCCACGTCTGCCATCCTTCCTTCAGCAGTCTAGCGGAAAACGTTCCTGCTCACCGAAACCCAAGCTTGTGTAACAGAGCAGCTTTATGCTTTTTTGCTGAGCAGTGTCCATTTCGCCATGCCTGGAAGGGGACGTTACGGCATGGTCAAAGGTCGGGGCTGCCAAGAGTTTGGGCCACAAAGCTGGAACAGCTTTCTGGGTGGCCTTTCCCTCACAGACCATTACTGTCTAATGTTAAAAGACACAATTACAATCTATCACATTCATTAGAATTAGCAGCTAATGTAATTATATGCTATATTTGTATGATGAAATACATGCATTCACAAGCACAGCATGGACTGGGAATTGATGAGTTTATTCCATCAGCTGGGACTAAAGAAGAATTTTGTTGTAAAGATATTTACAATGTTTGAACAATACTCTGTCAAGAAACATATGGTAAGCATTGCCTTCATATAACACATAAAAAGTATTTAGTGTATATGCATCCTAGTCAAGCGATTTACCATTTGCATTTTTATTTAGTCAAATGGTGTTTTGCCATAGCTGGTGAAATATCATTAAATAATAATAATAATAAATCCGAAATATATTGAATCTTGAAGCATGGAAATAACAATTAATCTAAAAAGATTCTCATTGCACTCACATTGAGAGAAGTCTATGTTTAGGGTTGTGTCATTTGTACAGTTATTGGTTTTCTTTTATTAAGTCTTAAATTTATAACATTGCAAAGGGATTTTTTTACAGTGCACATTATAAAACTTTATGAAAGACATAAATTAGTTGGTCTAAGATCACTGTTGATGAAGAAATTCAGAAGTTGAGCAAAGCAAACATATCTGTAAATCCATGTCCATAAAATGAAGATCACTCTAACCATTGACATAAATAGTTCATAAGACAACCACAGTGCAATGTTGAGATTTAATACATTTTATTATTAATAAATACATAATTTTAACATCATTTTATTATTATGTGCAGTGTGGGTATAGCTTGTAACTGAAGAAAAAAAATCACTGTTGAATTCCTTACATTCAACAGAAGAATTAAAACAGACAGACCATGCAAGTTTGTCATTCAGTTGAAACTTCAACATTTAATTCAACTAAAACAACATTCTTTGATAGATTTCATTCTTCAAACAAGTATTAATTGATCTCTCAGAGTTCACTGCAATGGTGCATAGAACACATAATATTATGTTGACGACTGTCTAAACCTTTGTGTTCTACATTCTCCACATTCGATCATTTTTCTCTGTGATGACTAATGGATCTGTTTGAGCTTTGTGTAAAAATAAAGTCAGGATTGTTCAGATTTTGAGTGGTGATAGATTTTGTATTGTGTTCAGCAGGCACCAAGGTATCAGTGATGATTGTGCGTGTGTGTATGTGTGCATGTTGTATCAGGTGTCAGGTAGGGTGAGGGGAGCAGACAGCGATATGTGGGCCCTTTGAAGATACTCTTGTAAATTCAGAAGGGGCGTTTGACAGTGATGTAAATGACAGCTCTGGGTATGGATGTGTGGGCATGCATGTGTGCGTGCATTTGTGAGTAAGCAAGTTGTTACTGCCGTAACCTTAGAGTTAGACAAACACCACTTTTGCCCCTGTGTTATCAGATAACAAAGTAACTTTTTTACACAGGTGCAGCTTTTTCTCTGTAATCTTTAGTTTCTATTCTGTGGGTATTGCCTGACAGTGTTTCAGCTAAGTCAAAATATCCTGTTGTCAGAGTAATCCTCCAAACACACACACAAACACACACACCTCCTTTTTCCCTAGTCACACAGATCAGCCTTTCCAGCTCAGACAATAGTCAGACACTCTCGCATTCCAACAACCAATTTCCATAGACATCTTCAGCATGCCTTTCAGCTCTTCATCTTCACCGTCAATCACGCCGCTGAATTATGACCTTTCTGAGTTGCCATTGGCCCGCCGGCTGCATATCGCAAGCCCGCTCAATTCGTTCATTGTGAGCTTTCTCTGTATCTGCGTGTGAATGATCTGTGTTTGAAAGGAGCTCCTTTTCTCTTCGCTGGTCTGAAGCGCCTGACCTCATCTCTATAAAACATCGACTACACACCCTCTGAGTGACACACGCAAGCAGGCTCTCACACACATCCACGTGTGCCCATGTGTATAAAAAAAAATATATGAATATGAAAATTCTCTTGTCTGCAACCCATTACTCGCCAAGAAATTGAAATATGAGGTACAGTTCAAAGGTCTTTGTGTTTACCAGCTGACTCTGTGATGGACGCATGACGTTTAATTAGAAGTGGACAACAATGGGACAGCACTTTCAGTGCACTAATGATGACTCTGCTGTGTGTGCCATCTAGTACTCTAATGTATCAGCCTATAATATGAATTTAATGTCGCTTTTATGGTTGAAATCAACTTTGCATCCATTGAGATTACTTACAGAACCTCAGTTAGCAGGTACATTCTAGTCTAATTTACCATTCAAATTCAGAAAAGAAGAGTATTTGGACACAGTTCCCAGTACTGGATAAAGATCAGAAAACCTGTTTACTCCAGATTTACTTAATCCAATTCTAAGAGCCATTTTAAAACTCCAAAGATTTACACAAAACACACATCATTGTTGGAAATTTATGAAATGTATAGTTTCAGTTCTAAAAGCTGATTGGCTGGGCTGTTCGAAGCCTTTTTAAATTCTTCAAGGTACACTCACTTACAACTCTATCACAAGTCAATTCTGTATAAATGTGCCAGGATTTAAACCAATGAAATAATTACATTATGACCAATCTTCTGTCGACGCTCTTATCTTTAGCTTGGTTGCTTAGCAACCACAGCTTACTGCTAACAGATTACATTTCACAGTGAATAAATTGTTTACGGTAAATATTTTAAATAATACATTCGGTTACTTATTGACGAGCAGATTTTTTTCCACAGTGTTTTTGTAAAAAAGCAATAAGTCACTCAAGGATGGTATGGGGATTTTAGACTCTCCATTGCACGTTGTGTCTACAAACACCCTTGCCATGAGAAAAATCAGTGTAACTCTCTTGTGGCTTATTTCTTTAATAGGTCATCCTTTCAGAGAGGGAACAAATCAGGGTTATAAATTGTCAAATGTAAACATGATCATGCACGGATACCAATAAACATATCTGGAGTTTTTATAAATGCAAAATATTTGTCCATGGTGATCTCATGCTACAGATTTAGTGGATAGATATTTTGCAGTGAAATGCGTATTCCTCTGATACATGTCCTGGTGATTTAGACTTTACTGTTACCAAGCTGGGCATCTGCATTATCAGCATTGCAAGGATGTTGCTATGACTACTATCACAATGCCAATTTGATGGCTGATGTAAACAAGAGCTGAATCAGAAAAAATATATAATAATCCACCAAGGCCAAAAGTGATAAAGCTATAGGAGAACTGAAATCCTGAAAATCAGTGTTTTATTTTTAAGCAAACCACTGGGTTGTGTAGTTGCTCGGTGTGTCATAGGATGTGAAAACAATGTGCGAGCATGTCTGTGTAAGTGTGTGAGTGCGTATGAGTGTGAGCGTGCGTGCAATTTGCATTGAGAAGGCAAAGATGGTCCCAGCAGTCCATAGTACTTGCCAGGAAAATATATATCATTATGGAACTGTTTGATATGCATACTGACATGCTCAGGCTCCCCATGCTCTCTCTCTCACACACATACACACACATACACACATACAAACGCAGAAGCACCTGACACTCCATCATGATGTCGTCCCTGCGCCTCCCGGGGGGCTGCAGGCGCGAGTCGGCGTCAGAAACACATTACAGAGGAGAGATTGAGGAGCCAGAGGCCATTATCTCTCCTCTACAGCACAGCGCAGCTCTTCTCCTGCAGAGAGAGAGAGAGAGAGAGAGAGAATTCGAGAGAGAATACATTTGTGTGCATGTGCATGTTTTTGTGTGTACACATGCAAGTTGGTAAGACAATTTATTCCTTTACTTGCTCACCCAGAAAGGAGATGTGTTAAGAGTAAGCACAAGAAGTCACATGATAATAAAGGCAACATCCTGACATGGAAAAGTCTAAAAGTCAGAGTTGTTCTTCTATCTATTCTATATTAAAGCTTCTGGGTTTTTTTTCTTTTTTCTTTTCAAACAATCATCCATTGCATTTCTTTGAAACTACATAGATTGCTTAAGTGAATACATCTCTGACAGATGAATGTCTTGCCAAAAAGTATTGATACCTGTTTTTTAATATTTTAAATATATATTGATTTTTTTTTTAGGATAATGTTTTTCCAACCAAATTAAAGCTTTGTGTATTGATCTTTTTACTGATAGGCCATTGATGTTTTTTAAGACTCATTAGAAGCTGTAAGTATGCATTTCTATGGATTTTACTCACATAAAGGTTCCCTTAGTTATTCGTAATCAATCGCTTAAGGAAGCGATGTGTCTAATGCTAGTGACTGTAAAGTCAAAGCATATGCAGGTACAGTTTTCTGTTTCTTTGTAGGCCAAATATTGAAGAAAACATTGATTTTCTGCTTTAGAAAAGAAAAAAGAAAAAGAAATATCCTAAAAATGAATTAGTATGTGTTTTTTTATGAAAATGTTCTTTCTCACAGTCTAAAATATACTCCAGTAGCTGAACTAAATTGCAAATAAGCATGAAGTGTATTGATATTGTGTAAAAAACTGAATGATGACCCATTGATTATGCAGCTTTTGCAATTATGTCATTTTATTGCACTGTGTAAAATGATTATACTGTAATGACAAACCTAGCCATGGTGTAAAGCTGAGAATAAATTTCTACAAGGGAATTGGAAACTCCTGTAAATTCTAGCTTTGCTTATTAGACTGTCATATTATCATAGAGTATAAATTCCAGCTCTGTTTCATGTTCCTGCTGAAGGGCTGCGTAATATAATTTCTGTGTGTGTGTGAGTGTGAGTGTGCCCCCTCGCACGCGCATGTGGGTGTCATGCATGTGTGTTTTCAGCCATTGCAGTGACCAGTGGAGACCCAGGCAAGGGTCACAGATCTGCCAGGCAAGACAGATGTCCCCCATGATTTCATTTCATCTGGAGATGAACTGCATAATACTACTCTGAGATGGAAAAAATTGGCACCAAAAAGGAAAGAAAGAGAGCAAAAGAAAAGGCAACAGACCAGGAGAGAAAGGGCCTTTTTAAGCCATATAAACGCTTCTGTCTCAGCTGTGACACATACTATGACAAATTAGGATTAAGTAAGGCCTCCCATGCTCCCAGCAGCGAGCGATCATTAGACAAAGCTGGAAGTTGTCTTCTCCTCATCCAGCTCCAGGATTAAGGCGATCGTAATGAATCGCCCTAGACTGGCTGATTAAGGTTTGTTTGGAAACACGCAGGGTGGTGACGAGAAGAGGAAGTACGGCTTATTTTCACAATAGCATTAGAAGGGTTTGGGATGGATGGATATGGAAGAACCTGGAAAGCGGAGCAGATTTGTGGTCTAGGTGTACAGTGCGTTGAGAGAATGATAAAACTTTGTAAAGCAGTGAATTAACATATATTTCTTGAGCTGTCTCATACTGTTAAGCTGTAATGACGATGTACTTAGTACTCATAAACTGCGACCATTTAACACATGTAAACATGTCCATGTTATAAATGAATTGGATTTTATATTTGGGATATTAGAGTAGAAATCGGAGATTTATGGATGCATTGATTGAGGACATGAAGTTAGTTGGTGTAAGAGAAGAGGATGCAGAGGATAGGGTTAGATGGAGGCAGATGATTCGCTGTGGCGACCCCTGAAAGGGAACAGCCGAAAGACAAAGTAGAAGAAGAAGAGTAGAAATCACATAAAACATAAAAAATTAAATTAAAAATCCTCAGAGGGACTAAACCAATCATTTAAATGTTTCTTGATTTGACTAATACTAACACTCACCACCTTTATGTCACACACAATAAAATCTGAAAATGACAACTGTGACAACTGCTTCGAAGTATTAACTGCTCGCCTATGAAGTTTGTCACGCTTGACTTCCCCCCGCCTCAACGAGCTCTCAGACTTTTGATTGGTCACTTGATAAAAGTCATTCATCACCAGTGGACATAAACCAACAGCAACGCTTATGACAGCTGCCATGTTCCCTTTCTGCGTTAGAATTGCAGAGTGACAGAGTTTGTTGGTTAAAGTGTTACTGACAAACGTTTAATCAAGCCAAATGCAACATCTACAGCCAGAAGGGACTTTCGTAATGAGGAATAATGAAACTAGCCTTCTGGAGGTTTGGAAACACATTCCTCCACTCAACATTAACCCTAGCTTGTGATGAATGCAGCAACATAACATGGAGCACTGCAAGTTTCCGAGTCATGATATAATATGGATTTACTTGATTCACCTGTGTGTAAAAGATGTTATACAGTTATGATCTCATGTTTTTCATTTGCGATCTTAAGATTTTCACAAAAGTTGGACTGTGAGAGCTGTAAAGAAAGTTGCACGATTCTGCATGTTTCTTCCTTCAGCTGTTTATTGCATCAGGTGCACTTACTTGGTAATAAATTATTAATAACAAATCTAGGACAAGTTTTATTTTTGAAACCATCCTTTTTAATTCACTGCTTTTCTTTCTTTTTTATTATTTTATTTATTTATGTTTCTCAGGACAGAAAATATAACTGTGTGCTTTCATGAACCCCTAGGCCCTGCCTTCAGTAACATCAGCAGCGGGCAAAAGCTACACCACAGACTGCTAGAGAGATGGAGATTTATAGAGTGGAAGAGATGAAGAGAAAAGGTTGCAGCTGGACTGTCCTATACATGCAAGAGGTTTTGGATAGCAGGAGAGGGTTTTTGGGAATATGTGCGTATGGGGTGGTGGTGGTGGTGGGTGGGGTGGGGGGGGCGAGGTATGGTTGTAAAGCAGTGTTTGCCCTTAGGGGTATGTGGCAGCGCAGGGTAGGGAGGAGGGGGGGTCTTGACCCTCATCAATCTCACTCAAAGCCACAGTAGAGGGGCCCAGCCCTTAGGCACAGACAAACCCCAGCTCCATAGACACAAGGGCAAGGAAGAGACCCTGCTATTATACACAGCAGGAGGATGACACACACACATGCTGACAGTGAAGTCCTGACAGTGAGGATGGGTAGAGAGAGAGAGAGAGAGAGAGAATGAGGAAAATAAGTGGAAGTGACGAGTAAGCTTGTGTGCATGGAAGAAAAATTTGAGATGATCAGAGATGATCGAAGATGATTTTCTAGAAGTGAAAAAGTTCTCAGACTCTGTCAAACATGAGTGTAAGTCCTTATTAGTATCATTTCATGTACTTACACTAGATAAAAAAAATCACACACACTGGCGTTTGATGTCTCAAGGCAGGGATAATCTATCTTCAATATGACATGGCACTTGTCAAGTTTATTTACTAAATGTATAGTAACAGTGATGGAAAAGCGTCAGTGTCATAGTAGAGTGTGTGAGGAGAGAGAGAGAGAGAGAGAGAGAGAGAGAGAGAGAGATGTGACTAGGAATGCACAGACATGATGAAGAGTATAATTACATTGTTTTAATTGAAAAAATGTTGCATTTTAATCCAGTGCAGTTTTCATCACCCCCCCCCCCCCCCATCCTTCTGTACCACTCACAATCAGATTAAAAGAAATGCTGTGGTCAACCAAATTGCCATTCAATATGTAATATGCAACGTAAGGAATAAATGAACATCAAACCTGTGTGCAATCATACCGCCATCAACGTAACACAAATTAAAACCCATGCATTGCAGTAGTGAAAAGCAAAAGAGGAAAGCTGTCATTTCGCTTATTAGAGTGCAAATAAAGTCAATTATTTCTATTGACTGCAGTAACTGATATATACATGAAAGATGTACAGAGAGAGGGAGAGAGAGAAAAAATGGAGTGAGAGAGGGGATGGCACAGGACAAGGACCAAAATGCAAAAATCAATTTGCCGACTAAAACAGATGACCCTAAAGGCTGGATGGGGCCGGTAATGGCGGGGGGCCCTCCCACGGTAAATTCAATTTGCCCAGCCCCACCAACTCAATTTACGCTTCTATTTGGAGGCAGGAGAGAGGAGCGGCGCCACGGGATCAAACATCCCCACGGCCCCTGCGGCTCTTCTACATATGTTCCTCTTCCCAAACCTAATCAGACTGCTTTCAGCTGGAGCAAGGTTGCTCTCTTGCTACCTTTCTCTCTCCCATTCTCTACCCCTCTCTTTACCACTCTCTCTACATCTTTCTACCTCTCTGTCTATCTCATTATCTCTCTCCTTCTAAACAATTGAAATACCTAGGAATTAAAAAACCACTTAGTCAAAAAAGCCTGAACTGAAAAACAGAAGCAGTCAAATTCATATATATATATATATATATATATATATATATATATATATATATATATATACTCTATATGTAAGTATGTTACATACATTCAAATAGTTTAGCTTGTTTACTTGCCCTTGGCATCCTACTTTAAAGAAATTCATGTTGCTAAAATGTACCCACCTTTTTTTTTTTTCATATGTTAATATTCTTTTCAAGCACAAACACAAGCTAAAGGATATTTTTAATTAATTTAATTTATGTCCAGTTTCACATTATTATTTACTTACTTATCTAAGATCATATTATTTAGTAGATTTTATTAATTATTCAGGAACTACATTGAAACTACCAGCTACGGTATGTAACTACAAAAATAAAGAATGTAATTTTGGACCTACTGAAAGCTCCAGGGAGTTTGAGGAGTTAATAACACCCGTCCAAAAATGAATAATTCAGATGTAATGACTATTCTGATAAATTACTCAAGCGAATATTAATGATTAGCAAGTATCCCCTTTTAATGATGTGCTCTTGTTTCTAAAAGCAGTTAACAGCAAGTCAAAAAAAAAACATCATGTGTTTATGATTCGTGATGTATGCGGTCACACAGGAATAATTATTCTGCTGTGAAACATTATGCACCCAGACACTCCAGTGATTGTCAATCAGTGTAACATTTTATCACTATGGCCACATAAATTTACCTAAAAATGCAGGAAAGGAATACAAATGACTAGAGATTTGGTTTGTTATTATTATTGGACGATTGAACAACAAATACAGTGTATGTTTGGTAAAAATAAGTCACATTTGTTTTTGCTTTAATGCAGAGTCAAAATAACTGTCTGATTTCACTTGATTTTATATATATATATATATATATATATATATATAAACAAGTGAAGTCAGACAGCCTACATTTGAATCTCCACCTCTTTTGCTCATTCTGTCTCTCTATTTTCTGTCACGTGGTCTCTCTCTCTCTCTCTCTCTCTCTCTAGCTCCTCACTGATTGGATAGAAATGTGCTTTTCTCTATTCTTATTGGATCTTTCTCTCCCTCTCTCTCTCTCTCCCCCCTTCCCTCCCATGATGCTTGAGCTCGGTGAGCAGGAGCCAGAAGTCCGTCCAATCATTGTCTGAGCTATCAATCAAAGCTGACGGGCCCAAGCGACATGAAAAGAACCCTCAGTGGCAGCCATTAACTGAGCGCCCCCTCCCCACCCTCCCTCTCTCTCTCTCTCTCCCGCTTGCACTCTCTCTCAGCCCCCCACGCTTTGTTTTCCTTTCAGCGGACAAAAACAGACTGACAAGATGGAGGGCTGGACATTAATCAAACCCCCATGGAACCACCTCTTCATCCAAGATAATAAATAAATTCAACTCCTCTCATTGGACAGATGCTCCTGGTGGTTGAACCCCTCTCTCTCTCTCTTTCTCTCTCTCTCTTTCTTGCTTTCTCTCTGTCTAATTTTAAGGGTCCTCATCTGCTCTCGAACAGGGTAATTCCCTACAGATCAGAGGAGGGCAGGTGTTCTGCTTGCCAGCCGAGACCAGGCACCCCCTTTCCTCTCCAGGGGCCTGGTGTTGCCCTGACAACTGGCCAACCTGTGCCCCTTCTCTCTCCCTCTCCCTCTTTCTCCCTCTCCCTATTCTATGCTCTTTTCACCATTGAACAGGGTTTACTGCTTTCCATGATTGCCAGTGGTCAACCCATGCCTCTGCATGTCTGGTTTATCCATATCCTTGACAAACCTCTCTCTCTCTCTCTCTCTCTCTCTCTCTACTTCCCTGCCTGCCTATCGCTCACTCTCTCTAAGGTTACTCTATCTTGTCTGTCGCAGACGTTTTCCTGGCTGTGATATTCCCCAAATCAGAATATGTATGAGGACAAATACATTTGTGAGTGTGCATTAGGCAGGCAGTTACCTGTCTACATCACACTGATACACACATTACTCAAAATCACAGCTTGCCCCCATAACAGAATGTATCACAGAAAAATCACACAGGTAATGGAGCACAAACTCAAGGCAGGAAAAAGTCCGAATGCATGAAGACAAATGAAAGTAATCAAATGGCTTATCTTTTTTGTCCCATTAAAGCGATCACAATGCATTCTGCTGTTTGGGCTATCCAGAGCCAACATTAGCACTGCCTTTTATTCTTCACAGTGATGAATTTACGCTAACCGCAGGATGAGTATGCGTGACACTCTAGAGATACTAAAGGCATTTTGGCTTTTAAAATTCCTCTTTTGCTAAAATGGACATAGTCATTTACTAGCTCAGATCAGTTCTGCCAGAGAGGATTCCTTTCCACATAATATTTGCTGACAGGAAGAGAAAGAAAAATGGAAAGTTAACGTGGCACACGGAGGCGTACGAGTATGCCACAACGGGTACCACGGCTCCCTGCCTTGCAGGGCATTGTGGGATATGTCCTTCGCAGGAGCAGCTACTCAAATGATGTATTACATCTCAGTGGGAATCGTATGGTGCTGCAGGAGGAGGTGCTACACCAGCATTCTGCAAACGTTTAATTTCTACTTTCCTGCATCATGTTCTTGACCAGGTTCATTTGGAGCCCTGCTGTGGGCCCACTTGTGTTTGTGTTGGCTCCATTAACGAAGCATGAGGGGCTCAAAAGGAAGTCTGTGAAGCCTCCTACCACCAAACAGCGTAAAGGTTTTAAAACTATATCAGGATGATCTGGCATTTTGTCCTGAAAACATTTCAGAACAGTATTGAAATCCCCCCTTTGCAAGATGATATGAGAATCTGACACATCCAATCCACAAACACCAGACAGTAGATAAGAAAAGAACACAATAAGGATGTCCAAAAATTGTAGCTACAAAAGCAGGGCATTGATTTCCTGTTAGCGGATCTCCTGCATGAAAATGGGGGAGGGGTCTCGAAGATGGCTGGATCACTGGAGATATGGTCCCTGTACCAAACCGCTTTTTTTTTAAGCTCTGATCTGTTGTATCATTGACACATAAATGGATTAGGTTCATGTATCACTGATAATGGCCCATCCCATTGCTCGTATGTCAGTGAGCCAGTGTGTATGTGATAAGCCCTATTGATTATGTACCATATGCAGTTCCCACGCCGTCCTTTGTCCCCAGTCCTTCACTGTTTCTTCCTCCCTTATTTTAGTAGGGGGAGGGGAGAGGTGGCACAGCTGGCTGTTGGAAAGATGAGTTACTCACAAAGCAGCTTGCAGTAGATCAGGGCCTGAATGCTTCCCTTATATGTACAAGGTATACAAGGGAACCTGAGATTTTCATGTCAATAGTTATCACCAAAGTGGGTAAAACAGAATCAGTAAATTGTGATTATATTATTTAAAATAGTTTTGAAAATATATAATGAATATTTAATGAAAAATTTATTTTAATTTTTTTTATTATTATTTTTTTTATATTATTATTTAAATGTAATTTATGCAAAACTGAAAAGTCACTACTAAAAAAAAAAAAACTTTTTATTCCATGATTCAAATTCCATATACAGTGTATTCATGTTGTTTGTAATTCTATATGCAATACAAATCAAGAAGCCCAACAACATTTCTAGAATATAAAGGCAGAGGTAGTAACACTACCTATACCTATGCTACATTGCATGCAACTGACACAGATTTTTATATTTGATTGAAGTTTTTATATTTGATTGTTCAATTTATAATAAAAAGGTTAATGAAAGATTTATACAATATAATAACTAAACAAAAGACTAAAGTATTGCCATGTCATTGTCAAGAATATAAAGATGATAATTATTAACTCTAAACTTTTGGAGCCAGCTTCAAAGATTTACGTTAAGATTCACTTAACTGTTACTATACTGATATAAACAGTCTTGGTTAATAGTAATAAGCAGTAAGGTTAATAAAACATTGAACACTTGCTTTTATTGACATGAATACAAATGGCTTATAAATCTACAGTAACTAAAAATAAGTCCACCACGAAAACTAACCTGTGTTTAGTTAATTATCATGCTTTAGGTTTATACTGTAATTTTAATATATTATATTTTATCACAGCTTAAATAAATATTGGTTAGTGCATGTTTATTATTTAACTAATATTTAAGCAAATATTAATTAACAGAAAAGTACAATTTACTTAATAATTTTTAGATTATTTTATTTATAGTGCATTGCTATTACTGTTCATATTTTGTTAAAGACCAGTGGTAATTAATCTTCTGATTTTATATATGTTATTGATGTTAAACTTCATAATTAATAACATTGACTGATGGAATAAGTAATTTTTGAATGGAATGCTAATTACTTAATTACATATTAATTGACACATTACTTAATTTCAGCAAATCTTTGTCATGGATGGAATAAATAGCAGTAAATATTAGTTAATGTTATAAAACTAATCATCATTTAAGAAATGTGTTAATTACTGTGGTAATGTTGATTACTGTTTATTAATGCTCATGGTTTGCTAAAATTAATTAATGACAATTCCTAACCATGTATTGGGGGTAGCTTAGTGTAAAGTGTTATCGAGACAGCTGCTCAAGACAGCTGCTAAAATTTCAGTCTGCACAATTTCAAAAACATTCAAAAGAATTTTAGGAATCCCACATGTGTTTAAGAAGCTTTATAATTACATTTTCCTTGGTCTGTCAAATTATACCTAATTACTTAATTTGATACAACAGTGATGTTTACTTTGTGCTGGAGAGTGAAAGTCCAGACAGCCTGTCATGAAAATAGTAACAAGACTGAGTGGCCAGTTTCTGTGTTGTGCTCTACTGTAATTAACTAGGTGGGGGGGAATGTTGTTGAAATAATTTTTATGAATGCCTGTTTTATATTATAGATTTTTTTTTTACATTACACTGTGGAGAAATGTGTTAGAAAGTTGCATTTTATCTTGATTCCTTAAGATTTATTAGATTTTTTTTCCCCTAAAATACAGAACACAGTACTTTCTATAGCACTTTTCAAATCTAAAGTGCGTGCTGCTAATTGAATAAAATTGAATTTTATTGACATTTTACAGTACGTTCTAGCATAATAAAAAGCATTTCTCACAGTTCTCATCAGTGCAGTAAACATTAGAAACACAGCAAAGTAAGAGCCAGAACCATTAAACAATGTCACAAAACCATGTTTTTCTTGAACTTTTCATCTTTATACCTGATCACAAAATACCCATGAGATAAACTGGAATTAAATTCTCTATTAGTTACTATCCAATAAGTAAAAAAATAAAAAAATATGATAAAAGTTTAAATATACCAGTAGCACATGTCCTGTCTGGCCAGTAATAAGATTATCTAAACAAAAACTAAGATGACATTAACTCATAGAATCCTGGTCATCTTCTAATTTATGTTGCAGCCAAATCTCTTTTCAGACCGCATTAGTGCTTAGTTGCCAAATTGTATACGGTGGAAAAAATTATGTCCATTTTGTTACTAAATGTTGCACATTTTATTTATTTCTAACACACTAAAAAATCTTTTTTTTTTTTTACATTGAAAATTACATACACAGAAATCCAATAACATAAATAGATACCCATAATTATTTTTAAAGATTTTCACCAAAATTTGTTGAATTGTTGAACTGTATTTTAGTTTTATATATATATATATATATATCAATTATCTGACATGAGTAGGTCTCTACACTGTTGAAAAGTTTCTTTATCCATGCTGATCAATACCAAAAGAATTTCATTTGTGCGCAACCTAATAGTTATATTCTACAGGAAGAAGATGTGGATAAATACAGCAATAGCTGTATAACAGTAAAGCTCCTGCACTCTCAAGGAAATCATACTTAATTGTGCCTTTCATTTTTGCTTTAGTGGTAGCCTCAAGGGACACCTTTTCTACATTAAAAAATCTCTGTTTCATACCTTTAAAATTTTTTAAGGTATCATAATCAGTCTTTAGAGGAAACAAACATTACACTTTATGGAGGAAATAAAAGGTAAAATACACAGTATATTAGGTACAAAAGGTGTATGTTTGAGGATACCACACCACTTATTTCTCCAATTCTGGAGAAATGGAGAAACTGGATTGATTCATTCTTGAATCACTATGTGATATCAATTTTATACCACCTTATTTGCCCATTGATCCCAACGTTAGAAAGCCAATACCTGTGTCCAATACCTAGCACTGCTATGTCAGAATTCTCTGTGAGAGCTGGTTTTCTCCTTCAGGCAGACTATCTGTCTATGTGCTCAACATCCTGGTGATAACATTTACCCTTGAGCAGTTTTGAAGATTTTCTAACCTGTAATAACAGGATTACTGAGATGGCAATACAGCACAACAGCACACAAGCACTCTATATACAGATAAGAACACAAGGCTGCAATGTCCCACTTTTATATGGTGGCAATCTCATGAACGGAACAGTTTATTGATTTCAGTCTCTAAAACAGATTGTAGGTGTGATAGCCTGAGACATTCAGAGACATTCTTTGATTTTTTTATTTATTTTTTATTTATTTATTTTTTGCCACAAATGGTTATCAACTTCAAAAATGAAAGAAAATATATACACCATGTGGACAGATACTGAAAATGTATAAAACAGTATTTATATCAAAAGTTAAAATCATGCAAGTTGAGATAAATATTATTGTGAATATTGATTTATTGTAGGACCAACAGTTAATGCATTATTCTTAGATTGGAATACTTTTATGCTAATGATGGTGTTTTGAATTAAATCAAATTAAAATGTATTTAAACTCTGAAGATTTATGCCAAACCATTTTAGTGAAAGTGGTGATTTAAAAAAAAAAGGCAAAACATATTTGATAAAGAGAACTGAAGTTATTTTACCACTGATGTATCTGCATTGAAAGAATTCAGGCTGTTGTTATTATAGTGAGAGAATCCAGATTTTGGTTAACAATATCAGAGGATCAGCATCACCTAGTGCAAGGCAGTTGGCATCATTAACCAGATAACATGAACTTGGAGTTTTTCCCTTGGGTGGCCACCACACAGGCTAATTAGCCAAATGGCTAATGTTTACATCCGCTCTGAGAGTTAGCAATGACATATTAACTGCAGCTGCTTTAAATTTGCTTTCTCAGTCTCTGTCCTTGTTCATGTTTTCTCTACTAACAAGGTAGCACATATATATTATACAAACTCTGACAAGAAATCCTTAAGTGCCTTCCAGGAGGTGTAAGTAATTGTATAAATATACATCATTTCTTTGTTCAGTGGTGTCCACTGGTCTGAGACACCAGATTATTTGTTTTATTATTTTGAAGGAAATCAAACGTTCTGAAAAGGTTCAAAATTATGAAAATTCTAGGAATAACAAAAGTGATAGATTTTCATGTTAAATTCAGGAATTTGTATAATATGTATACAGTTTTGTAATATGGACTATGTCAAACTCTTTTGCACAAATGGACAGATTTTTCTTGAGTGTTATCCATTACACTGGTACATATTTTGTATTTTAACGATGCCCTAATGGATTTGATCTGGCGCAGACCATCAGGTTTTACACAAGATCGTGAAGCCCAGGGCATCTTTAGCATCTTTAGCATGTCTCATTCCAAATTCAAATTCAAATTTTATTTGTCACATGCACAGTTATACACAGTACGATATGCAAAGCAACATTTTAACGTTTAAAATTAAGAACATATACTAAACTACATTTACTAAATACTTTAAAAATTTCATGAAAAAAAAATCTAAGATTATACTTTTTACTTAAGTACCTTCTAATAATATCATTTGCAAAGATTTTTTGTTAGAAAGCAATATTTTATTGACATTGAAAAGAATAACTTTGGATCATGTTCTGAAATGTGTCAATTCATGACATATAATTTTTAAAAATGTTTTCCTCAATTGACAAAAAAAAATTACACATATAAAACTTTTTATAAGAAAAACTTAACATTTTAGAACTTTAATGAATTGCAATTTTTTGACACAAACCTTTGCTTTGGTACAAAATCTATTTTTTTATAATAGTGTTTTGGTTGTCAGTTAACCCTGCTCTATTTTATAATAATTATGTAATGACGTCAATTAAAAATTGATGTCTGTTAACCCCTTACTCTTACTGTCAGCTAATCAATGCGTACATTCATTTAATTTTATGATTTAATTTTTTTAATTTAATTTTTTTTTTCTTATAATTCTCCTTACATTGATAAACATTTCTATGAGTTCTATCATTTCTAATATTGTGGTTTGTGAGTATAAAGAGTGGTCAAAAATATTGAAACAAAAGTGAAATCTAAAGTTTTGAGGACATTTGAGTTTTGAGGGAAATTTAATAATGTCAATCAAGATAAAAAAGAATTATGTGTTATCTTATGTAAAAGAAATGCTATACAACAATGAATATTTAATATGAAGTTCTTTATTTTTATGCTTTTTGGGCATAGAGTCAAAAAGAAGTTTGCAGTACTCTAGTGTCAGTTGCTCAATCCATGCCTATACTTGATTGCTGCTTATGAATCATGAACATAAATTTGCCACCAAGGTTTACAATTCACTTGAAAATTCTCTAGTTTTTTTCAGGGGTGGACACCATGGCTTCAAAAAAGTAAAAGACCTGCCACATATTTGTTCCATCCATTAACTAAACCAACTGATTCTAATTAGCTCTTCAGTTGGCTAGAACTAATTAGTGAAATCACCTGTTTTGTGCAGAGGGAAAGTTATAATAGTTATAATAATTTTTTTAAATGCAGGGCATATGTCTTAATATTTTTTAAAACGTTGGTTATTTCCGTTTATACTTCATAGTGTCCAAAATTTCACATTAATTTATCTTTAAGAAACTACATTTATTTCCTTGCACCCAACTCACTCCCTGAATAGCTTTTTTATTTTGTTTGTGTGAGCACAGATGCTGAAGGAAGGTTGAACAAAAGTTGACCCTCTCTAGTTCCAGGTGACCCAAGGGGAATACTAAATGTGTCCGGAAACACCTGAGGTTCTGGAAGTGGAGACTGAGCAGAGATTCCTGGGGGAAATCCGGAGGGATTAAGGGTCGGGATGGGGTGTGTGCCGGGGAGTGGGGTGGGGTGGTTGAGTTGAGTTGAGTTGCAGGGGAGCTGAGCACTCATTAACACATCCTATGTTCACAGAACTAGGAGTCAAAGGCTAATAAAGTGTTTGCCTGCCTTCTAGTAGATCTTTGGATAGAGGAACAGATGCTGTACAGCCTGAAGATATACTGACCATTGTGTTTAATGCTCATTTTCTTGTCATATGCAAGCCCGGAGTTCAATTTGATTTCCTTATGGTACAACATTGTGACTTCAATATGAAGTGTACAGACAAATAATGTGAAGTTTTTCACATGGTTATTTGAAGAATAATGGACAAATTTGAAGAATAGGATCATGCATGGAAAAGCAACTTGTTCAACTTGTTTTGACCTAAAATAATGAAGAAATAAAAAATAAACAGATCATGAGACAAAAATCTGATCAAAAATCTGACAAAAAACCACACATGCCCTAAATGCGAAAACAAATAAAAGCTTGTTTAACAAAAGAAAAAGAAAAAATAGAAACACATGCAGGACATATGCAAGGTAATGAAAAACAACATATTTAGTGTCTAAAATCACATGTGTACATTTCACATGTAAAGTTCAGGTGACTTTTATCTTGACTTCCCTGAAACAGAAACACTTGCGCTCTATAGGTTCAAACTATATTACAAAGTGTAACTAGATTGTGAGGTTGCAGACATGTTAAAGCATGAACACCTAAAATAATGAAAGAATAATAATAATTTTACCTCCCACAGTCCAAAGATATGTAGATTAGGCTAACTGGCGTTCTCAAATTGCCCGTAGTGTGTGAGTGTGTGTATGTGTGTGCGATAAATTGGCACCCTGTCCAGGGTGTACCCTGCCTCGTGCCCTAAGCCTCCTGGGATAGGCTCCAGGTCCCCGCGACCCTGAATACAGGATAAAGCGGTATAGAAGATGAGTGAGAGTGAGTGAGTGATAATGATTTCAATAGCATCCTTTTCTGCTTTCTCTTCACACCTCTTAAATATATCATTGAACTGGTTTTCCCCTATATAGTAATAATGGTCCATATACAACCAACAAAAAAGTCTTAGCTTGTGTGCATGTCTGTATATCAATGGCTAGAAAAAAAGAGAAACAACTAGAATGTAAGGAAATTTGACACAGTGTTTGTCTGAACTTGTAGCTGTTGAATGTTTTAATTTGACTGGTCAGAAGATTAATTAGCTATAATAACAGCTCTAACTGTAGTACTGGCTGCAAGGCAAAAGACAGGTTTATATTAATGCACTTTTTCTGATATTTTCTGATAGTTTGACTCTATATAATCCTTAGTCTATATATGATATGGTGATGCTTTTTGCAAATATTTTTTTTAACATTTATGGAAAGACTCTTCAGTGTCAGCACTATGAAACTGTCATAGGTAAAGTTGTCTCATTAAGCTTTGTGTCATGAGAGAAACTGGATACTATTGGCACTTTGTGGTTTCAATGTTTAGAACTTCTTTGCTATTTTTGTTTTAATAACTTCACTTGGAAATTATTGACTGAATGTTTACTGAATGCTAGAATGCACCTGATAACTGGTTTTGTAGTCATTCTATAACAGTAACTTTAACTATAAACGTCTAAAAATCAATATCATGTCATTCTACCATGAATAAATCATTGATTTGTGACCAAATGCTGTGGTATAAGAGGAATTTTTGTTGTTCAATCAGCTTTGGGGTGGTAATCACCTTACCTCACTCTTGATTAGTTTCCTATAACTGCACACCCTGTAGTATTTTGTTTGTTACATACTGCACACAAGTAGTACATGCAACCATTCTGTTTAGAGGAACTGGACCAGTCTTGAAACATGAAAATTAAGATATGGCTTTGTTTCTCGCTTGTTGCTGTCTTTCTTTCTTCCTGCCATGTTTAAGTGTCAATAAAACCACCAAAAAAAGAGCTCATACATTGGCACTAAGGGAGTTTTGATTGACCAGATGGGGTTGTCAGGGATGGCCTCTGACCCAATCCCATCAGCAAGAGGGACAGCTTAAACCATTTAGGGGACAAAGAGAAGAGCCAGTCACCCAGGCGACGATGATTCCTAGGGACCAAGCAAGGGAAGGAATTTTACATCACACACACACACGCACGCACACACACACACACACACACATCAGGTATTGGCATTTTGTGCTTAAAGAACCAGTGGTCATTTGCTTTATGAAGATATAGCCAATTTCAATTTGTGGATTATTGTTTCATAAAAAAGGGTGTGCAAGAATATAGTGCATTAACAGAATTGAATTTGTGTGTATGCATGTGTGTGTGTGTGTGTGTGTGTGTGTATGCGTGTGTTTGTGTGTGTGTGTGTGTGTCTTTTTCTCTGCACACACATCTCCACATCTCCACTGCTGATGGACAGCTTGAAGGCATACTCAGCAGTGTGTGACTCAGTAAGACTCCCTGCCATGCCAATGACTTCTTTTATTGCCAAAGCTTTATTCCCATCCTGACTTCATGAATATGCAGAAGCTGCAGTTACAAAGCTTTTCCAAAATCCTTGGCATGGAAAGAGCAAAGGCCGACATTTCAGTGGTAGACAATGCAGGCCATTCCGTGTCCAGGGCACCAGTTTGGACATGATGCACCATAGGCAAGGCATGTGTATGGTGAAATAACCAGTTAGTTAAATGTTAGTTAATTTATACTTCATAGGGATTAATTTCAAAGTGATTGTATTTCAAACATATCTGAATTGTTGTATCTTAAAGCAGTGATTTAAAGATCCGATTTCATGTGGTTAAAGTTATTTAAAGGGACACAACAATTCCCTAAAGGGACAAAACAAGGAAAATATTTGAGTCCCTCATGCTGAATCATCCCAGCATGACACAAATGAACACTGATGAAAAATCAACTTAACACTGCAGGTGTTATTTTAACACTGAAATGTATTTATTTATGTATTTTTATTTTTGCTGAAGTACCAGGTCATCATCATCCATTCACTGAAATAAAAAGGTGTATGAAAAACTCCTCCAAATCTTGTATTGCGGTCTATATCACATTCTGGAACTTTCCTTAGCAAACTGCATGTCCTCATCAAGAGAAATGCTCTGCTCAGCATCAGCCATTTTGGCCTTTAAGGGATTACAGTGATGTCATTGGCAAGGTCTCACCCCTATTGGCAGTCATCCTGCTGCAGGTCACCGTTAAGTTTGAGCAGCATGGCTTTTGCATGTGCAATAATTCAGAGTTTGACTTTGATGATAATAGCACTAATAACGGTTTGACAGTGACAGATGGGTGAAGGCGGTTCGGAGGCCTGTGAAGTGACCCTGAGCCCAATCACAGCACTTCCAGGTTAAATGTGACCCCAGGCTGCTTCAAATGGGGTCCTTTGCAGAGCTGCAAAAGGTGCTGAATGGAGAAAGGAGAGAGAGAGAGAGAAAGATGAAAGGGAGGAAGAGAGCTGTGAAAGCACAGGTTGAAATACAAAGATATTTTATAAATATGAACATTTTAAATATGTATAAATTGCCTTCACGAAAAGTAACATGGATCCCAACATCTTCTCGCTCTTAAAAGTGGACTTAAGTGATGCAACAAAAATACCATGATCATCATAAACCCCAACTGTTGCATTTTACACACTGCCTCCATGGCCACACTGCGGTCTCCTGATCAACCCAGACGCCTTCCTCGCCAGTGGTGGGAATGCACGGCCAGGCCATGTGTTAGACATTAAATGCAATCAGCGAGTGCGTTTTTCGTGAGTGCACCAAGAGATTGAGAGAAAAGCAGATCCAGGCTGATGAATAGCAGAGCCCTTCTCATGCCTGTCTGCTTACAAGGAGCCTGGATAATCAAACTGCGGCCTGTTTTCTTTATTTATGTCACACGTCAACGTGGGAGATTTATCGTTATTGTGCAATGACTCTTGATTAGCAGCAGTATGTGGTCAACAAGCTGCAAAAATGTCCACTGGTGTTTCTCATGCAAGATTGAGTTTTTTTGTGGGTTGTGATGAGCAGTGTCACTGGAGAAAAATACATGGGTGAAATTGTTTTGAAAAGAGAGAGGTGACAGGGACAAAGTGTCCTCTGCGGAAAAGAAAATGGCAAATTTTGCATTGTCTGATGATTACCAATGAGGCATCTTCTAATCCAGCTCATAGACAACTGACATCTGCTTACTATGCTGGATATATAAAGGAAACCATAAAGAATCCAGACTGAGGGAAACATACCAAGAGCTTCAATTATGCCAGTGCCGTGATTTAGATATCCACATTAAAAATACATCTCAATAAATCAAATAAACACCCTGCAGGAAGTTTGCTAACACACAATTCTGTGTCCTGTGCTGACCAAGGCAAGAATAATCAGCACCATGATCTTCTATTTCTTCAATTGAATTTAAGAATAAACCATTGTCTGCCATACTTGCAGTCTCCCCATTGATCCTCCTCTAGCATCCTTAATCACCACCAAAGCCCAGCTAGAGATGTGCTAACACTTCTGACACTACCTGTCAGATCCACTGGGGTAAGAATTAATTGAATCATGGGGGGAAAGTTTGGACAGTGAGCAGTGCAAATGGGCCGAATAGCGAGACCTGGGGCACCCCTGCAAGTCATAACTCAGAGCTTAAGAGCGGCAGCCTGCTCGAGGAAGCACCGTCTGCCCATTGATTTACTATCATCCCAGGTCTCAACCCCTCCATATGATTATGTGCCTTATTAAGTGATTTGCTGAGCATGACAGATTTACTTTATTAGATACTTTCCCTGGCTGCTTTAGCTGCTTTTGCACTTGAGGACATTTCTTTGAATTGGCTCTTGGTTCTGAGTTAATGGCATTCAAATTGTTATTAATTTTATCTTGCCAGAAGGATGTCCATATTGCACAATTTGAAAAAGATCCAAATAATAAGAATCATTTTTGTCCTTTAAAATACTTACTGCTAGGACAAACACTTTTTACTTTAAAGAAATAATCTCATAGGTTAATCACTTTATACGTATATTAGATTTAGACAGCTAGGTAAATATTTGTAAAACAGGTCATGTAGTATAGATTTTACAGAGAAATTGATTTTGAGCCACTAGTGACATATGTTTTACAGGAAAAGACAACATTAAAATCAACATAGCTTCAAACAACATTAAGCTCAGAGACTATCATAGCTTGACTTATGCTATAGGATAAATTTAGTGAATTTTTTTATTCCTTTCACACTAGGGATTTGGGCACAGATGTGAGTACACAATGTGAGTACACTTCTGAACCATTCTCTGCCTTCATTCTCTGAACTTCTCAGTCATAGATGGTAAAGTATAAATGCAGGCCAGAGGGTCTTTTTCTTCTTTGTGTTTCTTCTTATGCCAAAAAAAGTCACCACCTGGATTTAACTAAGCAAATAGTTAAGAGCTTTCCATTGGATAATTTACTGCAGTGATTAATATGGTTCAGCTGGCAACAAGTCATTTAATCTTAATTGATGCAGTGAGTAGCTTCTGATTTCTTAAACAACCATGTCAGAAGACATATCCTGTGGTCATGGTAAAGATGTTACACTGAAACTACTAAAATTAGGAAAGGAATTGTAAAATGAATTATTAAAACCTGAAAGGGTAGTCCTGAACCATCATCTTCAAAAATAAAAAGGTATCTACAGTAAAAAACATCCTGACTGATCACTTAAATATTTTGTGAAATCAAATCATAAACAACAATAGTAGAACTCACAGCTGTGTTTAATAGTGAAAGTAAGACCATTTTATATGCACAATACAAAGAAAACACAAAGGATGGGGACTAAACAGCTGTGGAGCCTTAAGAAAACCACTTATCAGTGAGGCTAATTGGAAAAAAAGTCTTCAATTTGCAAGGGAGCATAAAGAATGGACTGTGGGGCATTAGAAAAGGGTCATGTGGTCTGATGAACCTAGATTTACCCTGTTCCAGAGTGATGAGTGCATCAGGGTCAGAAGAGAGGCAGAGGAAGTGAGGCACATATCAAGCCTAGTTCCTACTGTACAAGCCAATGGGGGCAAAGTAATGGTATGGGGTTGCATCTGTTTATCAGGACTAGTTTCAGCAATGTTATGTGCGCAATAAAATGAGGTCAGCTGACTACTTAAATATACTAAATGACAGGGTTTTCCCATCAATAGATTTCATTTTCCCCAATGGCACGGGCATATTTCAAGATGAGGATGCCAGGATTAATTGGGCTCAAATTGTTTGCGAACATGAGACTAATTTTCAAACATGGATTGGCCACCACAGAGTCCAGACATTGAACTCACAGAGAATCTCTGGGATGTACTGGAGAAGGCTTTATTCAGCAGTCTGACTCTCCTATTATCAACATAAGATCATGGAGAGAAATTAATGTGACTCTGGGTGGAAATAAATGTTTTGACATTGCATAAACTTATTAAAATGATCCAATGGCAATACTCAGGACAAAGGGTGGTCCAATGAAATAATAGAGTGTGGGACTTTTTTTTTTTTTTTGGCCAGGTAGTGTACATTACAGGACTGTAAAATTATTTTTTTTCACAGATCTCTGGTTGTTAGAGCATTGGGGTCAGAGCACAGGATCAGCCATGATACAGCACCCCTGGAGCAAACAGCATTAAGGGCCTTGCTCAAAGGCCCAATAATGACTGCTTGGTGGAGCTAGGGCTTGAAACACCAAGTGTCTTATACTATATAGCTCTCATTATTATGTGAAAGCCTGCCAGTGAGAAGGTGTGGGTGTAATCATACTCAGGCAAAGTAGAAAAGCAATCATGTGAAAACTAACGTGCCTCTAGAAAGTACACACCCAGTGATTGTATCTGTTTTTGCTTTTCACAACATAGTGACTCACAAAAGAAACAGAAATACATTTTTAAAAAGTATTAAAGGTCCTTAAATTTTTTTTTTAAATAACAAAATATAAAAAGTGATTAGTTGATAAGTATTCACTCCCTTAGTGTAAAGTGTCCTTTAGGCCGGTCACTACAGATTTGACTTGTCTTGGTTGTGTCTTTATGAGCCTTGTTTTTTTCCCTCACTTTTACTTTTTTTTACCTGACGTTTACACTGTCAGGTAAATGTGACCCAATTCTGATTTTTTGCTCATATGTGACACATATCGGATATGTTCTATGTCCGTGTAAACAGGAAAAAAACGCATGCATTCCG
>JAQMYJ010000008.1:10680140-10714291 GCA_030014305.1 Clarias laeviceps
AAACAGACGGTCAAAAAAATCAGATATAGGCAACAAATCAGAATTGGGCATCGAGACCTGCAGTGTAAACGTAGCCTTTGAAATGCCAAATTTCTCTGTCGAATTAGGGAAATTGGATGGAAAATATTGGTGGATGGCAATTTTCAGGTCATGCCACCGATTTTCTATTGGAATCAAGCCTTTTACTCAGCCATTCCAAAACACAAACCTTCTTCTTTTTTTCTTTTCAAACCACTGCCTTGCACTTTTGTCCTGCTCTTCAGCTCATTCTCCTGTTGTAAATGTAGACGTCTGGCTGACTGAAAAAGTTTCTCTCTGATTTTTTTGCTTATACTTGGATCCATTTTGTTGCTTGAATTGCAACAGGTCTTTCACTTCCTTTTGCAAAAAGATAACCCTAGCATGATGGTACCCCAACATGCCTGAGCTCAGAAATGGTATTACCTATCTGGTTTGAGCTAGACAAAATGATTTGTCTTTAGACCAAAGGGCTCAACTTCAGACCACAATATGTTGTCCCTCATAACAACTTCACCTCAAAGCTTCACAGCAGTTCTTTGGTCTACATGACAGCATGACGAATCTAATTTGCTATTTTAGCTGTGAGACCTCCCAAAGTTAGTGATTGTCAGTCCTTGTCAATTTAGATTGGTAAAAAAATGGGGGGTGGATGATTCCTAATCAATTAATCTTTTTTTTTTAGACTATATATGTTTTTAAGTAATTCTGAGGATATTGAAATAGGTAATTTCATTTTATTTTAGCATAAAGTCACTTCTGCTTCAAATGAGCAGAAAAATATTCCAATCTAATATACTACAATTTAATGTAGTAATACAGAAAAAAAGAGAAATAATCACTTTGAGTGATTGCTTGCTTTCTGGAAGCACTGCATTTACAGCAACAGAATAAAAACATTGAAGTGTTTATTCTAATATTGTATGTTATAATGCCTTCTCTTTAAAAAAAAAAATAATAATAATTCTTAATGCAGCAGATGTGGTTCCCATTCTCATAGTGTGGAACATTTTAACTTTAGTATTATAATAATAAGCATTAGTCAAAAACAACACTTTAAGCAACACTTAGGTATGGATATGGGAAGTGGAAGTTATATGTTTAAAACTTTAATTTTAGCTTAATTCTAGCTTCAATAGATTTGGGTAAAATACGTACAGTAATTGCAGAAATATAATACAGGAAATGAGTAAGCAAAAATGACCACCTCAAGAATTTCCTTAAGATACATAATACACAGTGTTACTATAATACTGATCTAAAGGCATAGTGTGTGTGTGTTTTTTTTTTTGATGATATCAAAAGAATATTGTATGGATATGTTATCAAAATTTGGAACTTCTCAGTATGAATACTGTGTGTGTGCGTGTGTGTGTGTTTGGCCCACAGTTTGAAATCGCCATCAGAGATTAGACTCAGTCCTGATACAGATATTTCCCAAACACTTTTCACTAGAGAGGGTCACTCCACGGCCTATTCATTGAATGCTTACTCACCAGGCGCTGACTGCACAGGCCAACAACAGAGGCAGCCAGTGGCCCTGAATGCCCTTAATGCTGACTAGACTCTAACAGCCAATGAATAGAGCTGTCACTACTGTCAGTCTCACTTTTTGTGGCACAATCGCCCTATCACACCCACGCATGCCATCCTGTCTGGCTCAATTACAGCCCAAAAGGGACAAGTCCAAGCACAAGCTCCACCTCTTGTGTGACAACGCTGAAACAACCAATCAAGTCATTCACCACCCAAAGAGAGAGAGAGAGAGAGAGAGAGAGAGAGAGAGAAGGAGAATTTGCATATAGAAAAATCTCAAGCTTTTGATAAAGGGTTTGTAAATTAATATTTATTCAAGGTGAATTTTAAAAGTTGATATGGGTTTGGTTATTAACAGTAAATCATTATAAAAATAAAAGTAGGCTCGTGTTTCCAAATTGTAGTTCTGGAATCACTTTCACCAAACACATCTGACTCCACGAACATGTGTGATAGAGTATAGGAAAATATTCAAATGCTTATTCCAAGATCAGGATTGCAAATACGCATATACCTGAGCTAAAATACAATACTGTATATATTTGTAATCTGGGATGTGACTCTTGAACGTGTGACTTTTTAACTCCATACTAATACTCGCTCGCCCTCTGCTGGTCGAATTAAACTCTGCACACAGCTCCCTGTGTAGCACTCCTAGTGTTCTTTCTTTGCATTAAGTTGTTAGTCAACTTCCACATCAAAGCAATATTTTAAACTCATTTCCTGACAAGACAGAACATTTAAAAATATATAAATTAAATATATATTAATTGAATCCTGCAATAAATAAAATAAATATATTGTTATCTGTTTATTTAAAATTTACCTAACTTGCATCTGTGATTTTTGTTGTTGTTGTTTTATGGTCAATTTTCAATGATAATACAAATAGCAACAGAACAATTAAAACTACTACTACTACTAGTAGTAATAGTAGTAGTAATCGTAATTGTAGTAGTAGTTTTAGTAGTAAAAGTAGTAGTAGTAGCAGTAGTAGCAGTAGTAGTAGTTTTGTAGCAGCAGTAGTATGCTAAAAGTAATAGTGTTGTTAGTGATATTGTTTTTAGGATTAGTAAAGTAGTAGCATTCTTATTCTTATTATTATGCTACTACTACTACTACGTCTCCTTTACATAATAATCATAATAATAATAATAATACTAATAATAATTATTATTATTATTATTATTTCTACTACTACTACTTAGAAGTAGTACACGTATCTAATATAAAGAAACCTGAGTTAATCTCCTTCACCTCATTTATTGTCAAAGAACAACGCGCAATATACAACTGTGACGTTAAATGTGCAAATAAACCTTCAAGAAAAGTGAAACTTTAAAATTTGAAATAGTTCAATTATTCCATATTTGGCTATCATGTTTAAAATATAAAATAGTACTTTATGATGTTAGATACTATCTATTTATGTATTTATTTTAATCACCGACTCCAAAAAAAATCCAATGCACCTATTCTGTCGTTATGTGTACAAATGGCAAATAAAATCTTTTGAATCTTGAATCTAGATGTAATAGGGCTGGTCTCTAGCAGGAAATTGTTCAACAACAGCAACAGCATTATTATTATTATTATTATTATTAATAATAATAATAATAATATCATGCAAAAACGACGTGCAAACTAACTTCGTCGTTATGTAGCTCGATTTATTTTGCTGTAGGCTATTTATCCTACTCATGTTAAAGATAAAATATATTTTACTTTATTTTGTTATGTTATGTTGCGTGTTGTTTTGTATTTTGAGTGTATCGCTCCATTGCCAAAACAACTCGCTGGAGTTTTTCAACCTATATTCTCAGAGGCTCAAATCAGGCTCAGGTCAGACCAGACTAGTCTAGATTTTATAGGTCTCTTGCGAGTTAAAAAAAAAAAAAAAAAAACACAATTTCGGGCTGGAATCATTTATTTTCCCCAAACGACTTCAACTCTGCTCGCCTCTGATTACTTTCCTGTTCTCGGTATATTATGTAAAACCTCGGCACTCCACCTTCACATTATTTTCAGGGCCCTGTCGCCATGTTTACTCTTCGCGAGGATAAATCGTCCTCTTTTTCCCTCGTTCCTTCTCTTCCACCTCCCTCCTAAACTGTGCTGAGCCCGAGGCCTACACTTGCGCTCGGGCTTATTTGTTTAGGATGGCTGTTCCATTTATTTCCCGCTCTGTGTTTGGGCAGATGGAGGCTCGAGCAGTGCCAAGCGCGCCCGCCTGTTTATTTGAAATGACCGTGTGGCACGCGAGGCTGGCGGAGAAGGCCTCGCGCGCCATGTGCTTCTCGGGGCCTATGCGCGAGCCGCGAGGCTGCCAGGCGCCCCTTGCTTTTGACAAGAACCAGGCGAGAAAATGGCGCTGGCGTGGACAGAGCGCTTCTCTGTGAGCGCACAAGCTCCATACGGAAAGCGGCTGGCCTCACGGATGGAATAATTTAATGAAGCAACGAGCTCATACATATAACTAAATGCTCATTTCTAACTCCGGCTGCATCTACAAAATTTTGTGTCATAAATATGAATCATGGTTCATTAAAATCTCTCGAGTTGTGTAAAAAAAAAGGGGGGGGGGGTTATTTCATTAAAACTAATTTTTGCATATATCTAATATATATATATATATATATATATATAGCCTATATATAAAATCCAAATCGACTTAAATAGCCTAAATATCTCTGGTCAAACAAGGTTCAATGTAACAATTTTATAGTGTTTTTTTTTCAGTCCATTAATTTTCATAATTACAAACACCATTACATAACCTTGGGTCTAGATTTATTGCTACAAATTTGTAACTTTGTATCTTCTGTAAATTTGTAAGTCTTAACTTTCTTCTACTAAAGCCCAAAATACTCGAGAAGTCCTTTGTGTGAAAGATCTGGATGATTGACAGCTCACATTACATTAGCCACACCCCGGAAAATTTAGCCATGCCCATCTCACCCACACGTCATTTCATAAAAAACCAATCGTTAAGAGACCCATCCATCAATGTCTTCTTATTCACCAATCAGAGTGGGGCTATTAAATAGTTCCCAGCCAATCATACGCTCCCTGTCCTCGTCACTCCGTATATATGCACAGACTCCTGCATTCTGTCTGATCGTCTTAACGGATTTATAGGCTGTAATTGGGATTAAAGGAAGCAAGAGTAATTGACAACTATTGGTACTTTGGAAGCAAGAGTAATTGACAACTATTGGTACTTTGGGATTCGTGCTATTTACTGAGTTGTTTATAAATTGTCAGAAGTTACACACACTGTTTGCACAGAATACACATGGCAACAAAAATGCACCCACATTTTTTTGTTGTTGATAGTGACGATATTCGTCACAAATCCTATCATTTCCTCATTTAGAAGTATGAATTTCTTTATTACACAAAGCACACGCACAGACACGCGCGCGCACGCGCACACACAAGCGCACGTCAACGACGTACAATAAATTGAAAAATGAGGACTAGTTCAAAAGGTCTTGCCATTCACCAGCTGACTCTGTGACACAACATGACATCGTTTTATTCTTGTGATGCCATATGGAAAAGAGACAACACAGCGACTGCTGTTTAAAGTGTAATTCGTTATATAACATCTATGAAGTGTATATAGAGGCAGGGGAGGCTCAGAGGTTAAGCTTCTGTGTTATTAGCCCGTAAGCTGTAAGCAGTGCCAGTGTCCCTGTGTAACCCTTAACCCCAACTATTCATGCTTTAGTCTTTTATTTGTTTACAAATCGTATTAGACATAAAAGCCACTCACAAATTAATAAATGTACCCTTTGAGTAATGATACTATTAAGGGTACATATTTCGTGCGTTTATTGTGTATTTTTATACATTTAAAAATAATTGAAGCACCATAATTAAAATTTAAATCCCACTTTTAAAGTTTTGATCTACATATTACTACATACTCCATATTTTTAAGATGTTCTTTTTATGGTACCACTCCAGTGACATTATGCAGAAACACTGTCTAATTCCTTATAGTTTCTGGGAGAGTAGGAGGCGCTGTGATACTGACATTTGATTGACAGATGTCATATGGCGCGCTTTTCGAGGTGCTGAACTTCACAATCAAACATCTCATTGATCCAACTGTATGCTGTATGTGCATGGGTCTGCATAGTTATGGCAAAGATTGCCATTCCCCAAAACAGTTTATTTCAACTTAGGTTTTACCGTCATCATTAGGTAACTTTAGATGGATAATTTTGACTTGCAGCTAAGAACTGTTGCTGTAGTCATAAATCAAACAAACAAAAATAATTACGTTCCGAAAATCCTCTTAAACCACTTAGTACTGCACTGTCTGACTTTATAGTATAAAAGTTTAGAAATGAAATGATTTAATAATCCCAGTATTGGCTTGAAGAGAATTATTCCCCAGTTATGGTTGCCCTCAAGGTTTCTTCATGATCATCTGTTTTTAACCATTACTGTTTATATAAGCACAAAAGACGTATTCCGGTTTCCTCCCAGACTCCAAAGATATGCTGGTTAGGCTACTTGGCATTCCCAAATTGCCCGTAGTGTGTGAATGAGCGTGTGTATGTGTGTGTGATCTGCAATGAATTGGCACCATGTCCAGGGTGTACCCTACCTCATGCACTAAGCCTCCTGGGATAGGCTCCAGGTCCCCGCGACCCTAAATACAGGATAAAGCGGTATAGAAGATGAGTGAGTGAGTGAGTGATATTCATGTCGTCGGATTTCTTTAAAAACACTACAACACGAAGATAGTATAGAAGTATACTTTAGCATGTTTTGGGGAAATTTAACAGATAGTCTGGCCGGCGTGGACAGGTACAAACACTGGGGTGCTTCAAGCAGGGTTCCATTTTTTTATGCGTTTACCTGGAGGATGTACGGTAAAACTGATTTAAGGTATATTGGACCTTACCGGTCACAGTATCATGGAGAAAAATATGTGCTTACGGAGTGTTTTTGACCATATTGTGGCCTAACCCTGAACTACTTAACTGCCTGAATTAGATTCTGACCCGCATGTTAGTCGCTGTAGATGAAAACCCTTTAAATATAATCGTGGAAGAATGAAACTGAAGGTCATGTAGCGCAGGCTGCCTTTGCAGCTGTGCATCTGCGATATTGTGGCGCTTTGTTGGGTTCCCTTTGAACATGGGCAAAGGTCCGATATCTTTTAACACCCCTGGCTTTTATAGCGTCTTTCCTGAGGATATTGGGACACGTGTGTGCGTGTGTGACATCCCGCTCTTGTCTGCTCTGTTTGTCAGACACTTAACACGCAAGGAAAGGGAGTGGAAATACGGCCATGATTGGTGACCGAGTAAAGTGTTTTTACCTTTTTGGGACATCATTAAACGACACCAATAACCATATATTTGAATTTAACATAAAGAAATCAGCGTGGTACGAAATTTCAGGATCATCAGGTCAGGTAAGTTAGTTTTTGGCCACTAGATGGGGCCATTCCTTAGATCAGAAAACGCACACATAGCCGCGCGGACGCACACTGAAAATTATCGTTTATAGTCAAGAATGGAAGTGAATAGCCCAACACGTTTGATTATTTAATGAATTAATAATAATAATAATAATAATAATAATAATATATAAAGAAAACTTTATCAAAGAACACTAAAAAGCACACACTGATTGTTGCCTAGTAGTCAGAGGTGTGGTAAAGGGGAATAAGTGAGGATGATTCCAAGAGCCCCTGAGTGACTGGCGGCCCTAAAACATCATATGGCAGTTGAATAGTGTTAACATGGTCAAGGATAGGGCCTAGGCTTTCAAAGGATGCCCTTGATAGTTGTAATAATAATAATAATAATAATAATAATAATAATGCAGGTAAGATGGCACTAGCATTGAACTAAACCGTGATGGACCAAAATAAATAAATACCGCAAAATAAAAATCAGTATTAAATGTTAGCGCAAGCATCACACTGGCTCACATTCAGCTCAACCTGCTCTGTTAAAAAGTGGACAGGGTACCAATCCATCACTGTAGGAGGAAACCGGAGTACCCGGAGGAAACCCACCAAGCACAAATGCCACGCACAGACCCGAGGCAGGAATCGAACCATGGCCGATTTAGAACAATGAAGATAGTTCTAAACTGTTCTAAGGTAGAGTTAACATATATCTATCCTATTTATATGTACAACTTGCGTAATGGTAGTCCTGGTAAAACAGCTCTCCAAATAAGTTTATTATAATTTTTTTGCGAGTATAATTCTTATTTTATATGAAATTTAGCATCTCGTTATTTTATCTTACGCATGTGAGAGGTCTATTATATGCACACACTCACCCAATTATACGAGACAGGCATTTTGATAACCCTCATGTCTTTGGACTGTTGGGGGACATGGAGGACTCTCCGCACGCGCGCACACACACTCACACACAGCCAACCCAAGACGTGCAAAGGGACAGCTCGATTCTCATCTCACTTATACTGTATCACCTATTTAAATACATATATGACATGAATGAATGATTGAATGAATAAATGTTTTTTTTGCCGGTAGAAATGGAGAAAACGTGGCTCAGGAATCGTTAACACTTAAACACGTTTTACACCTTTGTTTTTGTAATTATTATTAAAATATTAAAAGATATTGTAGTATCAACTTGATGATAAAGGTATTAATATCTACAACGTAACTTGTATAATAGATCCTACATTCAGCAAATTTTAAGACGTTTCTTCAGCACATGTTAATTAGTTGAATTATGTTCAATGTGTTTTCTGCTAACGAAATCCTAAAAGTTTAGTATTCATTTAACTTTAGTATTAATTTGATAAGTTAAAAATCGAGCAGTAAGAGCCGGCTGTGTTATATTTAACTGGCTTTTTGACGTTGAGGCATGGGAGGGATTGGATGAAGCCAATCAGATTTGCTTAAAATCTGCATTGGTCCAAAAATATGGGCGGCGCGCCAACGGCTGTCACATGAGCTTTATGCGTCCAATGACGGCGGGAGACACGCCTCCTGCCTTGTTAATATTAATATATACAGCGTAGGCAGGCAGGCCTAAAGGTAATTGGTCAGTTCCTTCCCGTCTCTCCTCCCACCAATGCGAGTCATGCGCTAGCCAAGAAAAAGAGCCTGGACGAAAGAGTGTCTTATCAAAATAAGATTTATTAACATAAAGACACTATATCAAGATAAGGTTAAATGTTACTTAAATAAACCATCACTCATTACCTCATTCAAATAAAAACAACTAAGGATTATTCAAGTCATAACAAAATTTAGGACAACTCTTTTACACCCAATAGACTGTCTTATTAAAATTTTCGTTAGAAACAACTTATTGTGGCTTATAGTTCAAACAGGGCATGAATAAAAAGTTCTTATATTTCTTCAGTAACATACAAGTTTATTTTTACGCTTACTCTTTGGCTTCTTAATTTGTTTTGTTAAAATAGTATTTGGACAGTAAAAGACCTGATAAAAGGCTTAATGTAACAACATTTACAGAAAAAAACAAAGTAACAAAGCTACGATTTGAAGTGGCTCAAATCGAAATTATAAATCAGATGTTATCAGACAACCAATTGACTCCGATTATATTTGTAGTGCATCAAATATGGTTTTGCTGCTAAATGTTTAAATGAACATATGCGCCAAATGCGGTTTGTGTCAACTGGTGTCGCATATTTACCCTTAAAATAATAAATTTATTTGAATCAGACACATAAGTTTTGATTACTCCTTTTTTGTTTGTTTTTCTAGCATCTTGTAAAAACGCTGAAAATATTCAGTGCAAATAAAGTTGAAACTTATCTCCATTACTAAACACAAGGAACGTATTCAACAACGGCAATCAAACTCAAGAAGTATGGAGGATTACCCTTCTTAGTTATATGCACAGTATAACCTGTTTAATAAAGCATTCAAGTCTGAATGGCTTAATAATAAAACAACTGAACCTCCAACCAGTATCTTAATTAATTAGCTGTAATAGATTTCATAAAAATAAAGCTGGCTACAATATTTCCCAATTTACAGATCTGCTCAGTGTGAAAATTATTTTAGTATTGACCACTTGATCTGTTCCTTTGCAGTCTGTAACACCTGAAAAAAAAAATAATACTACAGTTATTACATTATGATTACATATATTGCACGTGTAATTATTACGTGATGACGGTTAGTATGTGAAAAAGTGAAAAAAAATTACACACACACACATGTATATATATATATATATATATATTATAGAGAGAGAGAGAGAGAGAGACACACACACCGTATATATATATATATATATATATATATATATATATATATATATATACTTATTGTTTTTATGGGAAACTCTGGTTCAAAAAAATATGAATATTAATAATATTAAATGAAGATTATGCAATGAAAAACACTGGTACAAATGAAATAATCCTGCACGTGGCAAGTGAACAAATAATATGGCAATGGGCAAGGTTTTGGCCAGCAGGGGGCGCCAGGCCAACGCTATTAAAAACAACATTCATCCTCGACAACGGTGCTCGACTACAACACCGTGGAACGGTGGAATTTAACCGTGGAATTTTCTACATATCAGATAGGTATAAGTTGACTATTAATTAAATATTAAAGCATTCTACAGGATTTTGTTTTTGTGCTGGGACCTTAAAATCAGATCTCAATGTCCAAATATTAGCAAAGTTGATAATTTTATCAAACACGTTTTGCTAGAAAAACGTATACAAATTTTATTCCATATGTCTGTGTGGAGTTATTTATTTATATCTCACTGAACATTTTATTCTCTATTAAAAACGTGAAAAACAGAAACAACTTCTTCCAAGCCATTCTTTGTGCATATACATGTGTGTATGGTGCGAGTATATGTTTTGGCATGAATGCACTTACATTAGTGGTGATAGCCAGTTTCTCAGTGATATGCTGCATGAATTAGAGTTTTAGAGCAAGGTTAGTACAGGAAGGTTAACTTAGAAGAAAAAGCCAAAGTTTTACTGAAATGTTAAAGTGATAACGTATCACTCATTTTAGTTGTTAAAAAGAAGTTAGCTGAAAAGTGTAAGGAAAGCAGCTCAATAAAGCCATGTGTTGGTTAGGATGTTTCTGAAGACTGCCAAAACACTAAAGACTGAAAGCATGTATTTGTGCATTTGTCTCACCTGTGCAACACTGTGTTCTGATAGAGTGTTGTCATCAGTCTGAAAAAGAAGCGAAGACTGAATGTGGTCTAGTTTCTCTCTCAGTATCTCAATCACAACATACATAGGCATTTTGACATGGTTTGACTTTTTTTTTTTTAACTTTACGATGGAGTAAGAGCTACATACATGAAGAAGAAACCGTGCTTCAAACTTTAACCTTTTCTATAGCCTGGGATATGTGGTGCAATACTCTCTCAAGATTCTAGGGGGCGCCAGTAAGGTGCCAAAGGCACTCGATCACAAGGTTTATCAACATATACTCTCGAGTGTAATGTGTAACAAGCTTTTTTTCCATATATATTACTGTGAAACAGGTTTTTACTTTGTCCAACTGTATGTGTAGACAGTCTAAGCTATGATGTTTACTAAATCAGGTCTGTTGTAAATTCTGTAAGAAATTATTGGTCTTCTGTAACCCTTGCATAAGAGTTAACATTGTTACAACAACATTTAATATAAATATTCTTATATTATTATTATTATTATTAAATATAATATTAATATAATATTAATATAAATTACTGATTTCAAACCTAAGGCATAAAAATGAGATGTTGCTGCTGTTAGCCCTTAAAAACAAAAGCGCAAGTTTCTTTTTTCAGCATTGCTCAGTTTCATAATAATTCTCATCTGTACACTCTGCTCAAATAGGCAGTAGGTAAAAAGCTGGAAATATTAAAGGAATAATGTGCTGCTGCATCAATCTCTTTATGTAGACATGAATTAACGCATAAATCCTCCTTGCACCACAACCATCAACTTTGAACAGAACTGTTGGTAATAGAAAACATTACATAAACTGAGAAATTTGAAGTCACCATTGACTGTTACATGGTAACGGATATTATACAGATTAATATACAAGTTGTTTTGGGTGGATTTCTTTTAAATGTCTAAATTAAGGAATAAATTAGATATTTACTTGATGGATTAATAATCCATAATCTAATTAAGATGGTCTAATAATCCTGTAAAAACATATGGGAAAGTGTAAGAAAGTTGAGTGAGTAAATAAGATTACTTCAAGATTAAAAAAAGGAAAGGAAAAAAAAAGGTGAAAATGCACACATATGATAAAAGTAGGAAGTTAGCAAACAGATGATCCAAGTAAAGGCACTTCAAATAGTTATTAAAATAAGTGAAAATTAAGATAAATACCATACAAACCAACAGTGATTATTGAGAATTATTAGGCAATCTGAGGCAATGACATAAGTGATTTGACTGGGTCAGGGTAAGTTTGCAGAATGTTACATGCTGGGGTGTAACAATACATCATACCATGATGCACTGCCATGCAAAAATGTGATGATGATGTGGATCACGGAAATGGCCAATATTGTCATTCTATTAATTATGGACAAAAGGTATTTGCACTGTTTGAACACCAGAGGTCCCAATCTGCACAACCCAATGAGAGAGAGAGAGAAAAGAAAAGAGAGCGAGAGCGAGAGAGAGAGAGAGAGAGGAAAATAGAAATAAACTTTCTTGGCAAAGCCTAAGAGATTAACCTTTACTAAGAAGACAGGAATCATCTGAGCTATTGGGAAAACCAACATACACTATGTTACTATGTTTACAAAAAAGAGCTCTCCAGTACATTATCCCCTCACTAAAGTTTTATATAGACAAAAAAAAAGTACAAAATCAAATCTAATCATGAGTGGAATGTATTGTTACACCCATACTACGTATTAGGCCCTTAAACACTTCTGAGAAAAGCTGCTTCTGCTTCAGAAAGAGAACACACTTATCCACTCCATGCAGTTACCTGCCTATATCAGCTCTCCTCCCCCCTCTCGTATTCTCCATTCCTTTCTCTTTACTGTGAGAAGGAGGTAGAGAGGAAGAGCGTCTTTTCTGCTCGAGTTATAAAGGCTGGCTCTTCTGTGCCTGGCCCTCCATGTTACCCGTGATGTACTCAAACAGGACAAAGCCAAAGGCTTGCTCTGATGCACACTGACAAGGTAGAGGAGTTTTTGTATCACCATATGAAACAGTGTGTGAGTGTTTGTGTCTGCGTGTGTGTGTGTGTGTGTATATATACACCATATGGATTACAGCACTATTTATTCTATTTGTTATGTATTAATAATACAATGAGATAATCAATGCATAAAGGGCATGTGTAACAATTGAACAAATAACCACTAAACCCTAATCCCATCTAGACCCCCAGGACCAACAAGTCCCCTCCAAAAAAACAAACAAAAAAACAGATTGACCAAATAGAAGCAGACCACACAAGCTCAGTAAGATTTGTCCACCCTTGCCATTAGGTCACATAGAGCCTGCAGTGGCCATGTTGACTTTTCAGTGCTAAATGTGTTTGCTTTCCTCACTGTGTCAGTGCTCTTACCCTGTAGTTGACCTTCTCGACTACCTGCTGCGGATCGCTCTCCAGGATCACCCTGTCAACCCAGAGCAGCAAGGAATCAGAGGCCATGTACAGAATGACAAAATGACAGAATTACGGTCTCTTAGTTAATGTATCCCATGATTACTCTACAGCTACATATTGCAATAGTAATATGACCTTCAATACAATAATATGTATTTAAGCTTCATTCTTTTTTTTTTTATTGCACCAATGCTAATTGTATGTTAACAATGAAATGAATGAATAGTCTGCCGTCTATGCCTTCTGCTTTCATGCACCAAAGTCCTCACCCTCCATCAATGATCTCATCCACCACCAGAAAGGCTCCATCCAGATTAGCCAGCAGAGATCTTTTCTCCACATTTTTCCTAAACAAGAGGGTAGTTACTTATTTTAGACATTTTTAGATCCTCTGTAAAAAAATTTTTTTTTTTTTTTTAAATTTAAGTTACACAAAATGAAACAAGGAATGGGGTATTAAGGTACGAGGATCCAAGTATCATTCTTTATTTAATCACCTAAATTAACAAAAAACAATGCAGAGCCTAACTTTCAATTGGTATATAATAATACAATCGATCATGATTCAAGTGAAGGCTTTATTTTTGGTTTTAGCTCTTTAACAGGTCATCATTAAAATATACTATATCTGAATATCATGTCAATAAACTACAAGAGGGGTGTTCAAGTAAAACCAGGACTTCCTCATGAATAAAGGTATAAACCTGACATTTACAGAAGACTTCAAGCACGGTCCGGTGATGAGACTCAAAGCTGCAGTAAAACATCTGACTGGTGCAAACATTTTAAACAAGACCATACGTCTGTGGATGATGATACGGGCTGAGGTGGCTCAGAGACGACTGCAGTCGTCCCTGTGAACATTTAACGTGTGGAACACCTGATCACTGAAAATCAATGAATAACTTGCCACTTGTGGAAGAGACGCATCTGTCTGTGGGAACTGTACATATAATCATTAATGAACACCACTTGTACATTACAAGAACTCATCTGGGAGGTAACTGCCACATCCCCACACAGTCCTGACCTCAATCAGTTTCTACATGTGGGACCATTAAAGAGGTTCCTGGGAGGCCCCCAGGCAGTTCGATTATGGCTCTGGTGTAACTGAAAAATCTGTCTACATTAATGGTGTCCAAGCACAAGTAAAATGCACGGATAAGTGCATTACTGTAGCAGGGGATCATATAGAGAAATAAAGGTAGCTTTACTTCCATAACTGTGTTCCCTCATTCTGCGCAATCAAAAGTCCCAGATTGACTTGAACGTCCCTTGTAGTAACCTTTTGTTGTTGTTTTTTATTTGTTGTTTTTTATAACATTATCTTGACTTATCTTAAGTATGAACTGAAAAATTAAATTTAGAATGTTGAGTTTTATAGACATGCATACATTAATTAAAATTAAAATATTTAGATGGTTTGTGCAAAGCTAAATATACTTTTTTTTTTCTGGCCAGTATTAGAAAATCATATGGAATGATGTTTATAATGTTCAATCCTGACATTATTTTTCTCCTTGTCCCTCATGGTGTCAGGGTTGCAGTCTTGTTTGACTTTGTAATTAATGATTAAATTCATATTTTAATTATTATTCACAAGTCCAAGTTTGGGAGTTTGGTATAATTAAAGTGTATCAAGTGATTAATATGAACAAACCTCAAGATCTGATTGAGAGACTCAAAAAGGCAGTTCAACACCGCCATCAACATCAGCTGTGTAAAAGAAGAGCAATATACAGTACATCATAGAGTTTGTCATTTGACTTTTTTTTTTTATTATTTAATCTTGATTAGAAGTGTAGGCATGGATTAGTTATATTTGTGACAACTGCTACAGTTATTAAATAAATTAATTAATCAATAAAAAGCAAATGTTTTTGGTAACACACACATAAGGTACTTGGGTTATATAGAAAGGCTCACCTCATTCTCCTGTGCACTGCCCACCACATAGAAGAATAGGTCTATGCTGCTCTTATACACTATAGTCATGCCCTCCAGGAAGGCTATTTCATCTGTAAGGTCACAAGAAGGTAAGAAAAATCTGGCTGTTTTTCAATAACATTTGATAATTCTAAAGGACACACACACACAAAAACAGAGAGAGAGAGAGAGAGAGAGAGAGAGAGAGAGACCTTGCCTGGGGAATAACATAAAATAAAGGCCTCAAACCTGACAAGTAACAACCCCCAGAAGAAAAAGGAGTAGCATACATGTGGGTCATGCATTATAACCATGACATAAGGATCTAAAATAAGGGTGGGAACAGGAAAGTCAGATAGCAGCACAATATCCCAGGTATCAGCACAATATCCTACAGTATCACCCCATGGACCAGAGGGGAACTTTCTATTGTATGTGTGTTTCATTCATAACCCAGACAGAAACAGCTGAGAGAGGATGAAATACTGTTGTCCCTGCCCTGTTTTTGAATTGTAATTTGAGATGAAATACAGGTGTGAAAGGGATACTGTGTGGTTTCTAATGACAACGAGACTACATTTGTAGATAATGTAGATATTTTGCAACCCATATGAATACATAAATCATGAAAAATATAAAAGGAAATTAAATCATGTACAGTTGTACTGGTCATGAGGTTAACCACTAAACTAAAATATATATATATATATATAAAACATTGTTCAGGATTTAACATTATAAACATTGTAAAGACATTTTAATTACTTAGGGACAATTTAACTGTATAACAGGATATAAGACATCCTTAGTCCATCTGAGCAAAAGCTGGTTTATAACACCTCTAGAAAGCTAGATGCATTAATCATTAAAGGAACCCTGATGATTAAAATGATTCTTCCATGTTACTGCGTCATACCTGAAGAAAATTTGACAAAGCAAGTTGACCAAGGGGGAAAATGGACAAGGAAATAGTGAAATGTTTGATTTTAAGTTTAAACACAACCTGGGAAAAGCCTGTTATGCACACTAGAAGTATAAAAGTAAAGGTGTCCTATGCCAGTTTCTTCTCAGGAAATGTCTTTTGAGTTAAATTCTAACATTTTCTGCATCAATATTTACCTACCCTCACAATATTTTCTTACGCTCAATACAGTATACTCCTAAACTGACCTGATGACTTGTCCTGTCAATATTATCCTTTTTACCTACATGCATTTTCAAATACAAACAGAAAAAACCTACTGTCTGCTTTATGGGTTTTGTTGAAGACGTTCTTCTCGAAATTTTTCTGCTCCTTCATTGAGGGATACAGGTCTGTGTCATAGTACTGAAAGTACAAAACAGTTAAATGCTAAATTATACTTACCACTCGGACAGCACAAAATAAACCAGTTTAAAAAAAAATTCAAATAATAATCTTATAAATTTTTTTAACCTATCCTTGTCTTTAATAGTAATTCATTTCTGTGTGTTTGGTGTGTTAAGCCTCACTCCTGCCAATCGCTCTAGTTGAGGTGAGGCTCATTAACTTACTATAGTTAAGAGTGTGTTCATTGTTTTGTTTTTTTAAATATTTTTTCTTCTATCATTGAAAACAGGACAACATAATAGCTTAGTTACAAACTAAAAATTAAAATGTTTTCATACCATTATATAACATACACAGGTAAAGCTGTAAATAAAGTACAAGAAAATGAAATAAAACATGCAGTTCACCTTTGAAAGAAGTCGGTTTCCATCATTATCCAAAATAAAGACGGCCTTGACAGTGTACAGTGAAGGTTCCTGCGTACAAAATGTTTTAATTAAACAATATTTCTAGAGATGTTATATTTTTAGTACATATTATTTGAAAACATCACCAAATACAGATAAATACTCTTAAAGAAGACTACTGTAGGTTTAGAACAAGTAGGTGTTGCTTTTCCAAAAGAGCACTTCTTTTTTTCCCCCTCCTCGTCCATTTTGCAGAATCTCTCCAGACCAAAGTTCTGTTATGCACTGACTGCCACTGATCTAGAGTCGGAGTGTACCACAGAACTTGGGCCTGGAGGACTGACACTGGCGACATGGTGGCTACAGAAAAACCGAGTAGGTCACTTTAACTGGAAGAGTTTCAATCAATGTCAGGTTTAAGTTAATTTCAAGAGTAGCTAAAAACTCAAAATAGGCTTCACAGTGTGGTAGCTGTCCATCATTTCCATTATTTTTTTTTGGTTATTATATATTAGAGGCTAGCAAAGCATTTGGAACTGTTTGGACTTACACGTTGATTTGGCTGAAAATGCATATATAAATGTCAGCAAACATAATGACCATTGTTACAGCTGTAAAAAAAAAAAAAAAAAGAATAATCATGGTGGTGGTGCATGGATATTTGCTAAACATTTCAGTGTCAACTAGTGCAAAACAACACAAGAGCAAAGACAGTCGTTTTCATCTCTGGAAGAAAAAAACCCACTTTGAACAGAGAGATCCACCTGTGGAATGAATTAGACTGCTGTGCTGTGTGGTGTTGAGGCGCTCCATAACAGAGGACGTGGCAGCCGCATCCCACCAGGCAGTGCGCAAACATGCACTCACACACACACGCACGCACACACACACAGCGCAACTTCAATGCCACACACTCAACTGCAGCACAACTTTATGCAACTGCCAATCAAGCAAAGTATCCGACAAAAACACAAAACTCTGCACCTCGATCATAATACTCATTATATGCAACTATACCGTAGTACCATCAGTGTTAGAGCTGACACATTTTAGCGCTGCCATATTCGGAGAAGTAACATCTGTTACAATCGCCTGCTGATCTACGCATTTTAGGCACTGCGTGGATTCTCAAAGCACATCTTTTTCGACGGATACAAACTCCTCATATGACTGGCTATGTCACACAATAAAGCTACAGGTCCTTAAAATACTCCTGTTAGCAGAATAGCTTTTTAATCACATCAAGAGCAATGCAAGCTGTTGGGACAATCTATGCGAACGTGATCACTTCTGGGGGGGGAAGATAATCAACAGGTGCGTCCTTTTTACCGCAAATCTACACATAAATATTTCTGAATGAAAAAAGAAAATCTCAGATAGCCTACCAGAGCCCCGGAGTCCATGGTGGTGTTTAGTGTTGACGTGGACAGCTTTGAGCTGTCACTACTGGAGCGCTCGTAAAAAGCCTGTGACTCATACAGGGGGTGGAGTCAATCCGACCTTGCGCACTGGACTACTAAATAGTACAGTATGCTCTGATAGATAGATACGGCGTGTTGTGTTGTTTAGTACGGAAGTGCGCGGCGTTTAAGCGAATCAGTTTAACGGAAGCAAAACTGTTTTCTATTAGCCGCCATTTTGGATCTTTACTCACATTCTATCGGATTCATGAATCGCTCCGTTCCAGAAACGGAATGGCTGTAGTTGCATGTTAATGTGGCTTTACCTAAGCGAGGCCAGGGATTTAAGGAATCTCATTGCTCAGTTTTTTTGCTGACGCTGTTATCATTTTTGACTTTTTATGATTATCTAAAATATAAACGCCGTTGCTAAGTGAATTCTGTGTTTGGCAAATATTGAGTGCTTTACTAAAGACTTCCACACACCAATGTAATGTAATGTAATCCATTCTAGAAACCTCTTGTAATCTAACTAGGAACCTTGAAGGCCAATGGTGACCACTGTATTTATTCCCATTTTTATAGTAGGACCTCCGCCCAACATTCACACAGGCAATTTAGGAACGCCAATTAGCCTAATCTGCATGTCTTTGGACTGTGGAAGGAAACCAGGGTACTCTGAGGAAACACATCAAACACACTAACCACTAAGCCACTATACCACCAATGTAATGTAATGTAATATTGTATTATTAGTATTATAATATTACAAGACTGGCCTACAAACAGTTAAAAGTTTGTAAACTCGCTTTTGTTTTAAAAGGCATAAAACTATTGTATGACAATGAGAACACCTGCAACAGGACCACAACTGCCACAGACATGTATTCTGGTCTCACTAAGAAGGGTAGCCTGCACACCAGACACAAGGCTTTCCTAACAAGAGTAGAGTGATTCCAGATCAGCGACAAATGTGCTACACTGACCTGTGCCCTTTTCTAATAAATTCAGGGTGCAGGTGGAACTATTTGTCAGTTCTAAGTTAACAGATTGACATTTTTTTTCTCTCTATGCCAAAGCTTGACAGGATGCTAGGACAGAGAAGATGATGGCCTCACCATTGGATGACTTTCCTCCTCAGTCTCTGAATTTGGTGTTCTGATGCATTCCTCCCTATGCTGTTTGAAAAGGATGGAGAGATTGAGTACCCTCAGTAAGGCCATCTGTGCATTTGGCCTCTTGGGATAAATTATGTGATGTAAAAACATTCCTGAATGCATGAGCCTCTAGAACAAACTTTGTATATTCTCAAGTGGAATCTTTCCCCAAATAGCATGCCATTTATGGATCTTTTTTATTGCCTGATTGCCAAAATCCAACCAAGTTCACATTTATAAGAATGAATGGTGGCAGCCACTTTGTATTTTTTTTCCAACCTTTGTGAAAGAAAAAGCGTACCTACATATATGATCCCCCTTAGCCCTATTTGGATGCTTGTACTAGAATACATTAAAGCACTGGTGGCTCAGTGGTAGGTGTTTCGCCCGCCATGCGGAAGGCCCGGGTTCGATTTCCAGCCAGTGCCCAAACGCCAGCCACTGGATGCAGTGCCGGTCCCTAGCCCGGATAAAATGGGAGGGTTGCGTCAGGAAGGGCATCCGGCGTAAAACCTGTGCCAAGTTGTAGTGCGGACTGGATAGTCCGCTGTGGCGACCCCTTGTCGGGAGCAGCCGAAAGACCAACAACAACAAGAATACATTAAAGCATCTACTTATGATCCTATGCAAAATGGTAATCTAAATCTAATCTCTACAATACATTTTTATTATCATTTTTGTTCACTACAGCAAAAAGAGTGGGAGAACTGCGTGGTCTATTACAAAGCTCACCATGCATTAATTGGATGTCGGAAGACTCATAAGGGTGACCTTGTGCCTGAAGTCAGGATAGCAGAATAGTGCATATTACTCTTTTTTTTAATGAATTAATTAGCATTGCAGCTAATTAATAACATTCTGTACAGGGAGCATTTTCTCCTTTGAAGCTTGCCTCTTCAGCAAGACTGACCTGTTGCTGCCTTTCCATCACTATGCACCTTTTTAGGGATCTGAAATAAAAACATCTTGGCATAGGTTTCATAACCACAGAGGCAGTTAAAAGTGGTGAAATGCAATTCTAGTTAGATCTGTAGCTATGGTAAATTGGGTGTATTCCACACTCACACCCAGTGTTTCTGGGACAAGCTCCAGGTCCACCACAATACTAATCAGGATAAAGTATTTCCTAAAAGCGGGTACAAAATGTCATGAATTTCTCCAGGTTGTAGCACACAAATGTAAGATTTATTTATTTATTTATTTTGTAGCCTGTTTTTTTTTTTTGTCAAGTATTGTCAAGTATTTGTCAAGTTTGTCAAGTTTGTCAATTAAAAAAAAAAATCATACACAACTTATCAAAAAAGTGATAAAGTTATCAGCATGATTACGTAAATATCTGGTAGGTAGCGTGCTTTTTAGTCTCCTGTCACTAGTGTAAATAAGCAGAAAGCAATAAGACAAGACAGCCAGACTAACAGTCTAACAGTCAGTTGCTGTTTAATATTGGTCAAAATATTTTAGTCAGCTGAAGTGGGTGCAGTACTAATCGGACCAGATTTTTTTTCCTTCCCTAAAAATCCAAACGATGCCTGGTTTGTTTCCGGGTGTGTAGAGCAAATGCTTGTCCAACATGGAGAAAAAACCGACAGTGTTGTGGCGTGGAGCTGGGAGGGCTCATTACCGAGCAGCCACTCAGCACATAAATACACACCCCCTGTTAGAGCGCAACACTAAAGCCAGTTCGCCGGTCGGAAGAGGAAAATCTGCGTTAAATTCTGAGAGCTGAAACTCCTGTTGTCGAGGTAAGCAGAACAGCTTTATTAATAATCGTATGGATTAAGAGTATTGTAGCTAACGCTCCTAATACAAACCTAACACGGACTGAAAAGCTGGAAAGTTTAAGTCAAGTTTCAAAATAGTTGTAATAACACGTTTCGGGGCTAAAAAAAAACCCAATGACATATTAAAGAAACGGGAGAGGTTGACTAACCTACGTAAAGTACTGTTCTAGATAAGTGCGTGAAAAACTAAACGCTTTTTCAGTTGTCGATTTAATAGTCATTTCAAAAGACACTATTCTTCATCATAAACTCTACGTAGACGATCGGTTTCTAGAAATATGTTGCGACTGTTTTTCTCGCCGCAAATAAAGCCTGCTGTCACGTTTCTAAGTTACGAAAGGAAAGTTTGGGTTGAGTAACTGGAATGGAACACCAAGCCCAAACTGCCAGCTTTATTTCCCGGGAAGCGTTCAGGTTACGTCACGCGCTGAAACTCAACCGCCGCTGGAGATAAACAAAGAGGAGGTCACCGGGACACGACATCTGTCTTAATAACTCATCTTCCCTGGCCTTACCCTGTTTCTTTCCTGCCCAATTTCAAGAACGCTGTTCTATGGTTTATCATTTATCTGTTAATTCTTTATGGTAGTTAAAGACTGAACACACCATGCTGGAAGCATTCCCATAAGGAAATATAATGACCATATATGGAGTTCTATTACGTCACATTTATCAGGCGAATTCTAATTATATTCTTTCATAGATATCAGTTTGACATATTTATTCGAAATTGTCTTTCTTTTATATATACGGAACGTGTACCTATTTATCCCATGGGTTATGTAATATTTTCTAGGATGGATGACATTCATTAAAAAAAGCAATGTACCACCATATTTAAAACCATGCCATATTACCTGACCATTTTGATTCATACACATTCACATTCCATACAAACTTAAATAATTCTTTTGATTATGTAAAGCTGCTTTGCGACAATGACAATTGTTAAAACGCTATACAAATAAAATTGAATTGAATATTAGAATCACTGGTGACTCCAAATTGGCCAAGTATGTGAATGGGTTTGTGTATATAATGCCAAAATGCTCTGGCTTCATATTCAGAGTGTATTACATATGCCCAGTATTCCTGGAACAGGCTCCAGATCCTCCGATGAAGATGTAATTAAGATAAACGAGACTGTGTTGACAGTAATCTTTATCTGGGCCTATGTACTATATAAATAAATGTATATCCAAATATCAGTATCTTGAAATGTATGTCGTTATGGTTTATGATTGTATAGTATGTGCACATAGGGCTATATCTTAGCCTGCAGTGTTGTGAAAGCAGAAAAAGGCACATTTATAATGTTCTCTGTGTGTGGTTTACATAATAATTTTCTCTTTACTTATAGGACTTTGTGAGAAGTATCAGGTTTGCTTTTTGGGATCCTGTTCTGCATCCACCATACTGCTGAAAAAGAGCCCATTGCGCTGTGTTTCTTTGAAGGGCCATGCAACCCCTGAAGAAGTATTTTACCGATGGCCTAATTCAGGTGGCCATTGTGCTCAGTCTAGCTGGGATGCATGTAGATGTGGATCCTTACCTTCCTCCACCATATAACATCAATATCCAAAGCCCAGATCTGTCTCAGACCCAGACCAACAATTTCCAGAACTCTCCAGAAGGATATGGTTTCCATATAAAGAGCCCAGATGTGGAGGCTTCTGTCCCAGTTCCAAGGATGTTGCACTGGGTGCGCTCTCTGCAGCACCTGCACATTCCAACAGCACAGCTCGAGGCCTGGCAGGTCCACAGTGAGTCTGATAACAGCGGTACTATTCCCAGTCTAACAGGTTCGTGGGATGGTGGTAATGAGCTTGTGGACATGGAAGACTCAGCAAGTTTGACTATGAGAATGGGAGGTGGAGGTATGGGAGAATTGGGGAATGATCCAATTATGGTTGGTGGAAGTTTGGGAGGAGTGCCCACACTCTCAAGAAGTCAAATGGATAGTGAAGACATTAAGGATGTAAGTAGAATATTTTGATGGTTACAAAATGATGTATTTTTGTTTTTGAAAGTCTGCTAAACAAATTAATTATGATAATTCAAGGTACTTTTCATTCAGATTACAGACTCAAAATTGGCAATATATCTGTCAGTCATTTATGTTTGCACTGTACCTGTACTGTATGCTTGCTTCTTATTATGACAGTTTGCTCTATAGTCTTGCTATGCCTGAATAAACAAAGTATATCTTATAATGTGGGCTTAAGGTCACATGTTATTTTAAAATGTAATTATTTATTATTGACATGCACTCAGCAACAGTGACATTTAAAAAATATTTTAAAAAAACAGTAGATACAATAAGCATGAAGATAAAATGGAGAATTCTAACTTGGCCTTGTTTTATTATTATTATTATAAACAGCCATGAACACTGGCTCCTACTGATCTGCCAGTGTAAATGACTTATTGAGCAATACAGAACAAAAACATGAATATTTATTATGGTAGGACAGAGTCGTAGGCCGCAGCAGACAGTGGATACAATGCTGGCATGAACTCATCAGTAGAGGTCAAATATCTCCCTGAAACACAACAGCTGGATTCAGAAATAAGGGTCTGATCTTCAAAAGTGATACCAGTCATAAAATAAAATAAAAAAAATATTTGGGATTTCTGCTAAGAAATGTAGTAAATGCTGTATTTCATTAGCACATAAGCTATATGTATTTTTAGACATATTTCTTTTAGATTTTTTGGTAGTATTATAATGTAATATTAATATAATCTGCATGCCTATTTAATTAAAGTTCTTAGATTAATAAATGTGTGAGACAGACAGTAATGCATGGTGACAGACAGTAACACTGTGTCCAGACTGAAGAGGCTCAAATCACTGCCTGGGTAGCAGCATGCATTTGGCCTTTAGCCCAAATTAATAGCTGTTAGGGACCTGAAATCACGATTTTGCTTTCACTCCCCCCTTCTGTGGAGAGCTGGGGGAATTTTGCCTCATTTGTCATTGCCATCTTTCACTTTCAATGTCAAAGATATCTCTGATACAAGCCTGCATATAATAGCACCCCTGGTGGATGAAGCTGCTTACCCTGTAGACTACATTCTGGCTACTGTCACATGCTAGAACTGTATCATAAAATAATTAAATAACTTCTGAGTGTGGGAGAAAAATCTTGGATGTATAAATTTTGAGTATATTAATTCTTACAAGAATTCCTGTCACTGGCAAATCAGTCCAGGTCACACATGCTTGCCTGTACATGACCTACCAATCTATTTTTGGCCTAAGAAACATGCTTGTTGACCTAGTACAGAAACAGTTGTTGGTTATGTGACTTTTTTCATTGTGAACAGGTGATCTTGTCTTTTTAGTAATTTTTCTACAGGTATAGTTGTAATTATAAATGAAAACTGTTTCAGATATTACATTCAGTTGTTTTTATTGTTTGTAACTGTATTCATTTCCTGACCACTGGAACTGACAAAGACTCAACACTAGCAGAACAGATGAGGAGGCTTAGTTGTCACTCCTCCTCACCATCTCTAAAATTCCCCTCGCTGTCAGACTGCAGGCTTTAAAGGGTGATTTTTAGGTTTACTAGGCAGGCTAGTTGTGGCTTGTACATTGAAGTGCGGATTCAGTTTGGCATCAGAGCTTATATTTGTTTTCAGGACAGCTTGTCTGACCCCAGGCTGAGATGTTTTGTAACCTAAGGAGGCATCACTTGCACCAGAGTGTACAATCACTTTTGCAATGCTTGTTTACCAGCTAATGATTAAGTAACACTGAAGCTTCACTATCCTCTAATCCCCACACCGCACAAACACCGAATACACTCCTAATCATAACAGTGATCCACTTCAAGCTTGGTCACCTATGCAAGAAATCAAACTATATGTTTATTTAACATTTTAGAATGTTCTCTCCAGGGCAAGAATATATCAGTTGTTCTCTTGCTTCTGGTCTCCTAGTTTGCAGATTCACTAGGTCAGGCCATAGTTGGAAAGGGGTTTTCAAAGCTAATTATATTATCTCAATGACTCAGACTTTCACTAGCGTGCTGGCCAGAAGATTTATTTATAGGAAGTAGCTATGGGTTTATTTATATGCAGTAGCTACTTTTAAAGGATGTTAGAGAACATATGGCTAAGTATATAAAACAAGTGCTTGATTACTAGAATTGCTTGAATACACTGATTCACAAAATTAGCTAATAATAAATCAGCCACCAGAGAGGAATGGGTTACAAATGTGATATGTGACCAGTTGTATTGGCTTCTATAAATTGGTTAAAACTAGAAAACGTAGCTGGCAACTTGTTTAGAAGACAAATAAAATAACATTTCTTACCTTGATCTTAGAGATTTAATGTACATTGTTTTTAAAGTGAGGTCTGGAGACTTCCAGAGGTATATAGAATATAGCCAGGGGCTCTTAAATCCAGTATATGATTTGGCTTAGAGGATTGAAATAGCAAGCCTAATGTGTAAATGGTTGGACTGTCATAAAACAAGTGTGCATCAAAATGTGATTCCAAGTTCCTGACAAACAAGTTATAGTATATCTGAAATTTATTGATAGTTTAAACACAGGAATTATCCACACTTGAAGTTGAATTACAACTAAGTAGGGGTGCCCTGGGGTTATATGTATTTATAAAGAAACTTGATGTTTGAGTTACGACTATAATTTTATATGTCAATATCTTATAATCTTGTATATGCAGAACAGTTGTTAATAACTACTAATAAATTGATAATATTAATAGTATTATTATTTATTACAATAAGGATATACCAACATAGATATGGCTGTGTATCTAGAGCATGAGTGTACAGTGTTGAATCTCATATCCACAGGAAGCAGGTGAATTTCCGTTATGGCAGCAAGAACTCGTTCAACATATCCACCATGATCAGCTACTTCAAGGACAGAATCAATACTTCGGTCTACTTAATGAAGATAACGAGGATGACCTCATGAACAGCTGGCCACATGCAAGCCCATTTCATAACCCAGGGACCAGCATACAAGGAAATGTACAGGTATTATTAAAAGCAATTTACATTACAGTAATAAACATTGTGCACAGATTTAGTTTTATGAGGCTAGGTTTTCTGTTGAATAGAACTAAAAACAGTATATAGTACTAGGAGGAGGTCAGCAGAAGTGTTGGCAATGGATGGTGGGTTATGTTTAACATGACAAGAATTTACAGTTTTCTTCTAAAGCATGTGTAATAGCCTGCAGCATGTGCTTAAAGCATTTTCTTTCTGGTGCAAAGTTTATGCTCCATAGCTTCCTATTTGTGTTTATTACGATAAACCGTTGAAGTAAAAGTCTCATTTCTTTGCATTCAAAGTACATAGTCACAAACAGAGGATGATATTTTATGTTATGTTTTGTGGGTTAGAGTAAACTTCTGCTGCTGATTTAGTTTCTTCAACTTTATAAATAGGAGGGTTTAAAGAAACAGTAATAGATGCATACATATCTGTTCTGGTTGTATAAGACTACATCCTGAATTCCCTACAAAATTATTATTAAATTTGTGTTTTTGTAATGCTTGAATGTCAGTACTCTAAAATGCTGTTTTTGGCTGTTGCTATAACTTCAGCTTAGTCAGGACTAATGACCTAGTGTTAACAAGTAGGAAGTCATTTGAAACTCATCAAAGTCACCTGCTATAGACCTTACAAAGGGGCTACTTTTAATTGAGAGAAAACAGTAGTTATTAAAAATAAATACATGAAAAAGATAGAAGAAGAAATGCATGGTTTGAAGACAAAACAGAATAATAGAATTCTAAGGCTTTAAAGAATTTGTATGAACCATATGGTCAGTCTAGTTAAAAATTTAAAATGACTGGTAGTAGATTAAATCATGAATCAATAAGCATTACATTTTAAAAATGATCAGCTGCTATCGTTTTTCTGCTTTGTGTGTACTTGAGTAATATTAGGTTTTATAAAAGTCTTTGAACCCCTTTTAACATTTGTATGACCTATTTGTTTATGACTTTCAGAACGTGTGTACTTAATGCTGTTTTTCATTCCAAAGAAGCACATACAAATAACCTGACTATTATTTTTGACCAGTTCACAGGATTACGGGAGGACAACCCATTGTCTACTGAGGACTGTCTGCAATTACTGGAGGCCGGTTTCCCCCTCGGACATAATCAATATGTAAGTTGCCCAGCTGAATTTTTGGCACTTATAACTAGTTTAGTAAATAATTACCTGTAGTAAAATCAGTCATCCATAACCAGATGTCATGTTCATGCATAACATGTTCAACATTATCAATGTTTTTTTTTATTAATTTTTTTTATGTGCATTGATCAGTTGGAAGATCTTGATCCAGTGACAGCAAACGAAGACCCTCTGCAACATCATGGGTCTCTTTTCTCCCCTCTGTTTCCTCAGCATGAGCCCATCCTGGACCTAGAGCAGCAATGGCAAGATGTTTTGGCTGTCTTGGGACCACAGGTACAGCATCGTTTCATGTTTATCCATCATCTGTATCAATCATCTATTTTAGAAAATAAATCACATCATTTAGAAAAATAAATCACATCACACCGAAAAATGACAATCACTAGAAAAGTGACTTTTAGGTTAGGTTAGGTTTATTGTCATTCAACTTGTTAAACATGAATGAACAAATATTTTTTCCAGAATCAGCATCCAAAATTTAATTATTTGTGAAGCAGTACGACAAATACTCCCTCTGCATGGATTTCTCTAGGTTTTTCTAAAAAAAAAAAATAATAATAATAAAAAAAAAATAAAATAAATAAGAGCCTCACTGGATTGGTGAGGCTATACTGACCTGTGTGTATGTTTACACATTGGTGCATACTGCTCTGTGACATACTGGCATCCCATCCAGGGTGAAGTGGCTACTAAGGATATTGAATAAAATCTAAAATAAATAAGATATCCTGTACATTTTTAGATCACTTTATAATAGTGAATCATGCATCACTTTAGTATTTTTTTCTAAACTTGTATTGAGTCAGCATGTGTTAGAACCCACAAAATGTCGAACACACAACAATCTGTTAGAAAGAAATCAAACATAAACCATTTTTATGCTATACTTGTAACACCGCTGTTCTCTCTGCAGGAAATGAACGCAGATGACTTCTTGGACAATTCTCACTTCAGTAACAGGGGAAGAGCAGGAGAAACAGGAACTTTGGAGCATCCCATGGAACAAAATCTAAGCCTTCATCAACCTACTTTTGCAAGATCCAGTCAGATCTCTTTTGCAAGCAACTTGGCCATAAGTGAAGATCATTACTTTTCGAACCAGAACGATACTTCTTTGAATGTTTCAAACTCATCTAATGTAGATTTGAATTTTAATGACCCTGACATTATAGGAGTTCTCCTTTCTCCTACACTAGACAGCTCAAACATCAGTATGCCCAGCTTCTCTATGGAGGAACAAAGCCAGTTGAGTATTTTCGGACCTCTATTAAGAAAATCCTTGTTTGATGGTAATGGTCTTTTGGATCTCGCATCAGAGAACAAATCTGGCTCAACAGAGGTTGTCCAAAAAGATGACCAAACAGACTCTGACTCTGGACTCTCCTTGAACTGCAGCCAAAGTCCTGTTTCCCCAAGTAGATCTGAATCCTCATGTTGTTCATCATCCTCCAGCTCATCATCATCATCATCATCATCATCATCAACATCTTCAGTTCCTGAGGAGGGAGCTGTAGGATACACCCACATCAAAGAGGAGCCAATGGATGAGGAAGGAGCTGTTGGAGGTTTTACCTTAGAACATGACAAAATGTGGTACACAAATTACCTGCAGTTCCAGTATTCACCCTGGCTTGAGCATATAGGACATGATCACACTTACAACCTGCCTCAATATACCAACCAAAGAAAGCATCTCAATGAGCATGCAGAAGAACCTCAGGAATATAAATTCCAAGACAAGCTACCTACCAGGGATGAGAAGCGAGCAAATGCCATGAAGATTCCATTTTCAACTGACCATATTATTAACATGCCTGTTGAAGAGTTCAACGAGCTTCTTGCCAAGTACCGCTTAAGTGAAGCTCAGCTCACACTTATTAGAGACATTCGACGTAGGGGCAAGAACAAAGTTGCTGCGCAAAACTGTCGTCGCAGGAAGCTGGACATATTACAGGATTTGGAGAGTAGTGTCGATGGCTTGCGCCGTCACCGTGCAAGACTGCTCAGGGAAAAATCTGATGTTCTGCGCTCGGTTAAAGAGATGAAACAACGCCTTAACGACCTCTATCAAGAGGTGAGGAGTAGATTCAGGGAGGTTGAAAGGATTCCCTGCTCAGCTATGGACTTAGCTCTGCAAACGGGCAATGACAACCATGTATCAAAATCCAGACAGAAGTCTGGCAAGAAGCAGAAAGATAAGGAATGAGAGTGAGAACGAATAATTCTTGTTCTGTTTGCGGCTGCAAGCCAGACGATGCAAGATTCGGGTGTAGAGGTCATGACAGAAATTACCTAAGCATTCTTTTTTGCAGCAGAATTGATTCCTGTTGTAATTTAGTGGCTAAAAATACATCCAACTGCTGTTATCTGGCGTGATGGATGGATAAAAGTATGCAGTTGATCATGAGGAAGCAAAGCATCCACATTAAGAGACTTGTGTTTTATCAGTAAATCAGTGTTCATAAATTACAACAAACCTCAGATCTCCATGAAAATGGAGAAACTAATTGCGGTGATAACACTGGATTCATCCTAACTTAGTGGGGTCTGAGCACCTCAAGTAGGTCCGTTTTGTTTTGTTTTTCTTACAATAGAGGTAATGATAAACTATCATTATCAAAATATTTATTTGTGAGTTATTGTTTTGAGTTGTTACAGTTATTTACAGTTCTGTCCCTTTAATTCAGTCAGTTTAACCTAAATCTTATTTTAAAAAAAAAACATTAGGGTCATAAATATTGATTACCCAAATGTAATGTTTTGTCAATAGAAAATTCAGGAATAAACGGCTGTGTTTAGACTAAATAGCTATAGCATTATTGTACCCATATGAATACTGAGCATTATATTACACTGGTGCTCTTAAATAAAATCTGAGCAGGGTTTATAAAATGTACTTTCCAGTTGAAGGGGTCCATGGTTGCGAAGCGACCCCCAATGTTCCCGCATCCCCCAATCCATTATCTGGGTTATAAAAATGGAAGAACTGTTAAAACAAAGTGCTATTCTTGAAGTTTGGTAAAAACAAGTAAAACATCTTGGATCGAAGAATTAATTTATCCTTGATGTCTCAAATTTTTATCAAGTTATCTTATACTGCAGATGACACTCCAGGCAAAAGTGATATGGGGAATAAAAAAAAGAATGACATTCATTGATTGTAAACACCTTACTGTCAATCAAGCTTCAGGCGTTATTCAAATAGTGTTCTCTGTAATATGATTCAACAAATATATTTTGATATTTACTGGTTAGGCACCATGTTTAGTTTCAACTTGTTTTCTACTTTTGATGGTGTACTGTATAAATCAGAGACCTTAATATTGTCTTTGACAGAGTTTTCCTACTTTTTGTGTGAATTCTCAACGACAAGCCGGGCTTGTTTTGTGTTTTGAATAAAGATTAGAAATCAAATGTAGTAAGGCTGCTTAAATTCTTTAAAACATATTACCAATTTTGTACACTGTGACGGCAAAATATGAAGCTGCAAAATGACATCTTAGACAGCGATCTTAATAAAAAGGATTTATTTTTAAAAAATGAAAGAAAAGGAACAAAGATGGCAAGTGTGTTTGACAGATAGTAAACATCTAAAAGAGGGAAAATACAGATGAATTTACAACACGTGACAAGTAACCAAATGAAAGGGAACAGAATGGGAGTATTTTCAAAGGAAAAAAAACAGAGCACTTCTATAACACTAATATTTAATGTGCCATCTATCTACTCACTAACTGAATGAGAATGTGTAGCCTTTTTTAAACTAATGGGATGCAATGACTAGTTTCCCCTGAAAACTGGTACCATGTTTTTTTTTGTTTGTTGATTAGCACATTTTAAAAAAGCGAAATGTACCAACATTAGTCTGATCCACACAAGCCTTAGATAATCATGTAAGTAAATTATTCTGGTTCTATCATCCGTTGTATATTGTGTTCCACTGCAGTGAACCACTTCACCACCTGCCTTCTCTTAGATTTTTTTATAAATGTATTAACCATCCCACTACATCCATCTATTCAAAGATAAAATGGGCATGTGCAAAATCTAACCACTAAAATAAAAGATAGGATTATAGGAAAAGTAGCTTACCAAAAGCTGAGAGAGTGAATACAGTCAAGGCAGTTTCAATGATGATATACTGAATTAAACATAATTAAATTCCACTGCATCGTCAGTTTAGAACAGCTTTTTAAACATGAAGTTTCATTTAATTAGTACAATTCCCAGAGCACATGAGATGAAGGAACTAAATGGTACATCCAGAGAAATGTTGCATATCTCTCAAGAACGCATTTTCCAGCCCAGGATTGTTTTGTAATGCTGCAAATCACAGACAGCTTATCTAGTTAAACACTATGGAATAAAGAAACATGCAATCATATTACAATGGGGTTTAAGAGGGGAAAGTGCTACAGCACTGCTGACCAAGAAGTGGAAAGAGAAGGTCAACAGACCTGAAAAATAGCTCTTTTCAACATCACGAGGTATGATGCTTTAGTTAAACATATGTGATATTTGTGTTCTTTGAATGACTTCACCGCATTCATTATATGCTGTACAATATATTTGTTGCACTTACAATAGCAAGAACAACTCTAAGCGCATTCCAACACTCATGGAGAAACTTTTATATTAAAAGTAGGAAAAAGGTTCATAAGCATTTTTCCAAGTATTGAACAGCAACTGACCAAACAGATACACAAAAAATAAAAAAGTATAAATACCAACCAATGGTGGCCATCAATGTGAAATCAATGTCCTTCAGAGATTCCTGGTAAATATAGTTAGGGAGATTATAGGGTAGGGGGCTATGTGAACACCTGGACTGAGAAAAGGTTTGTCAATCTAAATATTAAAATGAAACTTAAGAAATTAATAAACTGTAGATGTTTATTCTTGGTTAAAAATACCAGTGTCTATGCTTCACATCACAACATATATCTGCAAGAGTGTAGGTCTCACATAAAAATGCATCCGAGACAAAGAGCGAATTAGGACCAACTTGCAGTTTGGTAAATTACATTTCCCATAATCCAACCAGAAAAAAAAATGATGTATCAAATGGAGAAGTGTTTCTGCAGTTGCTATACAGACTCTTTAATATTTAAATCTCCAGAAAAACCCACCACTGTATGTGATCTACACAATATCCAAGTGTCCAACATTTATGGCAAAAGTTAAAAAGCTTAAAAAAAAAAAAATCTGCCATTTTCTCAATAACCACCATGATGCCAGGTTCTGCCTGTTGTTTAGTTTTTGTCATCTTTCTTCTCCTCCTCCTCATTAGGGTACGAATGCCACGTTAGCCGCTCCTCATAGAATGAAATAACTACTTGTGGGCACTTCACATTCGCTTCCTTTGCTGGCACAAGATCTGCCTCATCTGAATTTTTCCTGTAAGCAAGAGACCGGAAAATACCCACATAAGCTTCAATACATAGAAGGAAAAAAAGGAAAAAAACAAAAGAAAAACAGAACAAGTCATAGAATTGTTGTTAATGATTTAAAGCAGTGACATTAATCATTCAAGAATTACAGCCATGACAGCCTGTAGTCTCGAATGGACACGACCAAATGCCGTTTCCTCATGAGATGCTTTGCCAGGCCTTTACTGCAGGTGCCTTCAGCTGCTGCTTGTTTGTGGGTCTTTCTGCCTTCAGCCATGGTTTCAATAAGTGAAAAGCATGCTCTACTGGGTTCAAGAGCAGCTGACTGACTTGTCTAGTGAAAAATATTGCATTTCTTTGCCTCCGAGAGCTTTCTAAGGAATATGTAGTGCCATTCTATCAGTTTTGCAGCATTTGGCTGAATCTGAGCAGAGGGTATAGATATATATACACTTCAAAATTCATCCTGTTACTTGTATCAGGAGTCAGGTCATCAATAAACATCAATGACCTGATTCCATTGGCAGACAGATTTTTATGCCATGATGCTGCTTCTACCGTTTGACAGATGATATGGTATGCTTTGTATCATGAGCTGTTCCCTTCTTTCTCCATACTTTTCTCTTCCCATGATTATGGTACAAGTTAACTTTGGTTTAATTAGTCAAAAGAATCTGGCAAAGTGTTCTGCCAAAGTCTTATCTGGCCATGAGCATTAACCAGTGGTTTTCACCTTGTTGTGACTTGTCTCTAGACTTTTTGACTTGGCTAGATGTTAGTAAAGAGTTCTTTAGGTGTCTTTCATGGTCTCCCAGACTGATGCTGAGCTTACCAATTAATTGCCTCTTTTTGAGAATGATCCAAAATGATACTGGTCATTCACAATGTTTTTACTCTGTTTTTTTTTTTCTTCAGCCTAATAATTTAGGCCTCCTTCACCTCATGCTGAGCGTATGAGTGCTACCAACACAGCTATCAAATGCAAATGTAAAACTCAACCAGGCCATTTATCTGCTTAATTGATCATTGAGAAATGAGAGAACAGGCCAAAACTGAAAATGCAACTGGTCGTCAGTGTGTATGAAAATTACTATAATTCCTGAATGGATAAAGCCACATTTTGGTCAAACTTTTTGAGTAAAAGCTGAAAGTCTTGACATTGTCCAAATCTTAACTTTTCCATTTCAAGTTCAACATTAAACATACACACACACACTTACTTGAACATTCTACCCGTCTCAAAAACCTGTTTGTAAAAACCTGTGCCCCAATAACTCATGTTTCGCTGACACACATAGGGTTTGAACACAAAGGTACACTGCAAAAACTGAAATCTAAAAAAAAAAAAGAAAAAAAAAAAAGCTTATTTCTAGAAAATGTGTCTTGTTTTTTGCCATTAAAGATAAATAATCTTATAAAATACATTGTGC
>JAQMYJ010000008.1:10714391-10735268 GCA_030014305.1 Clarias laeviceps
GTATTTTTAGTGCCTAGATTTAAGTTCAAATATTCTAGTTTTAATGCAGTTTTCACTAATTTATGTACTATTCAATTGTTATAAAAAGCTAAAATGCCTAGTTTTAAGAATTTGTGTCTAATTCTAAGATGCAGTAGCATTTATTATTGTCTAGATATTAATGCTACTTTCAAGAATTCTTACTAAGTCAGTTTTGCTTACCCCATTGGCAGATTTTTTTGCTTGATTTTGGTACATTTTAACTAGATTTAAATAATTTTTTGCTTGTTTCAAGAAGGGCATTTTTTGCAGTGTATCCTCACGTACCACTTCATGAGGAACATCAACTCTCCACTGGAATCTGTGGCTCCGATAATGCGCTCAGGATCCAATCCCCGGGCAAAGCCCCGTGGCTTCTCCTGCAACAGGAAATCAACTTTCATACTGTAATTTAAATGTAGGTTTCCAGGTTATTTAATTATAGCCCCAGTTCAAGCAAATGCACATAATGCAGTTTAAACACATTGGTATACATTTTTAATTCATACTAATGCCCATGAAGTAAATACATTTTTCTTACTTCATCTTTCCTCTTCTTTGGCCTCTCTTCACTGCCTGTCTCATTATCTGACTCTCCCACTTTTCTTTTGCCACCTGCATCTTTTTTCTCATCTCCAGCCTTCTTCTGTGACTGCAGGTACTCAGCTATCAGGTCTGGACAGTCAAGGTTATCTTCAGGCTCCCATGTGTTGTCCTCACTAATTGAGAGATAAAAAGCGTCATTACATTGCTTATTAGTGTAAGCAAACAAACTCATAGAAAGATTCCATAATGCAACACACTAAATATGTTTACATTGAATATTTGTCATGTTGGGGTTTCTGGTAATTTGTTGGCTGGTGGTGCTATTTGCAAGACGAAGGTTTTGGCTTATTTTAATTCGGCATATGCCTGCAGCAGGGATCCTGTTTAAGTTGGTGCTGCAGCTACGCATTGACAGTTTTGCTTCAGTTGGTTTACATTAGTGTTTAAAATGACTGGTTGAAAAGCTTAAACATGGCTGAGCTCTCTCAGAGGGGAGGGATAAGAGGTACTTTGTGCTCCCACATTAATCACGACCCTACAGCCAGTCAGGGGCGTCTGTGAGCTCGCGCACACGGAGGGAGCGGCTAGCGCTTTCCTCCGAGTGTGTTACTCCGCCCCTAAGGGTGTGTGAGCGAGCAGTTCGAAAAGATGCAGTCGGCTGGCGTCACGTGGTTCGGAGGAAACAGTTAGTCTTCGGCCCTCCCCCTAGGTGGGAGCCCCCTAGTGACTGGGAGGAATTGGCCACGACTAAATTAGGGAGAAAATCTAGGGAAAAAAATATACATATATATATATAAATATATATAAAAAAAGAAAAGCTTAAACGTATGAGATTTCTTTGTTAGCGCTTAAAACAGAACAAAGGCTTTTCAGCAACATTCAGCCTGATTATGAGAAACTTACTATTAAAGGGTATGGGTTAACAGATAGAGTCCAAGATGAAAAATGCAGTTCAACACAGCAATATGATGCACATTTGGGTTACGAGGTACTAAGTGACCAGAATCTTAATTAGCCAACTTGTGATCTAAGAAATATCAACACGACTTTCCGCTTTTATTCCCTTTAGCTAGAGATGAAGCAGGGCCTAATTCTTAAAGGCAACAACATTTCCTCTTATTATTTATTTTAATTTACTTAGATTATGGGTGCTGCATTGTTCTTTGTCGTTGTAAATAAAAATGTTATCAGGTTGTTGCAACAAAATTCCCCTCAGGGATCGATTAAGTATGACCCTCTTCATAAGAAAACAGTAACCAAAGTAAAAATAAACAAGAATGTTGATCATTTAAATATTTAAGTCTTTCAGAGCACAAATTTAATTTGGTATGGTCAATCTTTATGCCTTCACTCACTCTGTGAAGCCCTTCCATTTGAGCAGGTATTCGACTCTGCCCTTCACCACCCGTCGGTCCAGAACTTTCTCCACAACATATTCTTCCTCTTCCTCTTCTACCACCTCTTCCACCTTCTTCTTGGTCTGCTTCTTTCCACCGGTGGTTGGCAGTTTGGCAGCTACCTGTGCAGGTTCTATATGGCAAAAGAGGAAAAGAGGTTAGCTGTGTCTTTTTTTCTCTTGACTATCTAACCTAGTCCATATACATATGTACTTCCTTTAAATCAAATTATTACCCAGTGATATAAACCCTATACACTTTATACACTGGCAGGCTGGTTTGCAATCTGGTGAACAATTGATGTGTGAAAGAGAGCAATCTGAGTCCAGGGAAGGAAAAAATGGATAACCTGGTCATTCAGTACATACAGGTAGCTGATTTTATTTTTTTGTCACATAACATTGCTGTGCCTGTCTGTAGTAGCCCCAGGTCATACCACTGCCAGAGTATGCATGATGGGCACATTGTTTCAAGAGCTCCCTTACTACCTTAATAGGGTCAATCTGGACTCATCAGAACACACAAGTGATTTTCTTATGACATACAGCTGTTTAGTTCCAATCCTGATTCGTCACATTGTGTGAGTGGAAACGCTCTGACGTTCACTATTAAATATACAGTAGCTGTGATTGTACTGCCTAATTATCTTATAATGCAATTTCAAACAAACATTCAAGTGATCCCAGATCTGTCATTCATGACTTATTTCTATGAACCATATCAAGTTGGCACTACTTTTCCAGGCTTTAATAATGCGTCACAGGTCTTAACCTAATCCCAGTAATTTCAGTACATCCTTACTATGGTCTTTGCTTAATTCTGACCAATATTTTGACCTTTTTAAAATGACACGGTCACCATTTCAGAAGGGTGAAATGTAAAAGGTAAAGTAGTCTGATCAGTCCTGATAGACAGCTATGCCAGCAATGGTCACATCAGAGAAAGATGGAAGGTGATGAAGCAATGCACCCATCATGCATAGTGCCCACTGTAAAAGACTCTGGAGGCAGTGTTATGATCTGGGGTTGCTTTAGTCGTTCAAGTCTAGTCTCAGCAACGTTATGTGGCAATAAAAAGTCAGCTGACCACCTGAATGTACTGAATGATAAGGGTATTACATCAATGGAGATTTTCTTCGCTGGTGGCAAAGGCACATCACAGGACTCAAATTGTGAAAAACCATTTTCACACATGAACTGCCCACCAGTACTACACACTGAAGGGGACTGAATTGAATCTTAGAGTGCAAATCTTTTGCCAGGTGGTCTATTCTACATGAACTTTGTAGGCATTTGTCCAAAGACATCATTTTGATCAAATCAATCATCTCTTACAACTCTCTGGCCACATTGTTGTTTTTTTTTCATTAAGGTCTTTGAAGATACCGTCCTGTCCTTCAGGGTCACCAGTTTGACCATGCACTACCTGAATTTGTTAAATATTGTAATAACAACTGTCTTGATCTATACGTGACTAAAACAATGGAACTTATCATTTGAGGAAGAGCGATGTCAAATGGATAGCTAATGACACATAGTCAGGACGTACTGATAAATACCTGGCTACAGTGTTTGACTCTCAGGTTAGATTTGATACACTGACTATTGTTAAGACAGGACATCAGCGAATCAATCTGTTCAAAAAGAACAACTCTTCTGGGGTCTGCTAGGAAATTTTATGCAATTTCTATCAAACTTACTTTTAACCTTTTCATGTGTGCTGGTATAATGTGTTGTCCGTGAAAGACAAAAACTGTTCATGCACTATTGTTAAGGGCTTATTCAATGGAATAATGGATAATTCAATTATATAATGGAATTCAGCAAAAAAAAAGCAGAGGGGATATTAAAGTCAATCTGACCATATTTTGTTCAGGGAATTTGTAGTAAGGCCTTCAGGTTGCCACTAGTACACACTAGTTTTTTTTTATCCATCTATATAAATTAATTGCCATTTTTGAGATTATTCAAGTGTTCTGAGTTTGATCTGCACCTTCAACTGCATTACAACGTCATTCTTACACTAAGCTACATGAGGGTAGTCACATGATTGTGAAAAGGAGGAACTAAAGCATTCCAGAGCACTCAGTACAAAGTCCACATTTAGAACCTTCCAAAAAATCTTGCTGTAAATAACTGTAGGCTTTACAGAGAGCTGCAACATAGACTTATTGGTGTTATATTTAAATTCAGGGGGTTATGACTGCTGACAATTTCTTTTTCTAATCTAGGTAACACAAAAAATACATGAATGAATGATTAAATGAACAAAAGGTTATCAGCAAAATATATAAAAAATCTGCATCAGGCTTTCTTTTGTTAAGCCCCATCAGGAACAGATTTCATCAATACCTAGGTTACAATCTGATTTGAAGCAGTGACCCTATTTGTACCATCAATTGTCTAAACCCCATCACAGATTCATTTCCAAACAGGTGAAGGTGGAGGGAGGCCTAGCATAAAACTAGCCTTTGACGAACAGTGAAATAAGTGGAAGCAAAAACTGTACTCCGTTTTCCCCAGTCCAAAGCAAAATCAGACATGGTTTAAAAAAAAAAAAAAAAAAGGGGGGATACTATTGAAGATTTCCCTTTGGCTTTTACACAACAGTGTGCGCGTAAAACATTTTATTTTGTGTCTGTATGCGTGTGTGTACAGCGCACGTGTAAAGCAAAAGCAAGTCTAATTAAAGACGTTAAAAATCCATTTTCTCTCTCTGCTCAAAGCTTAGGCTGCTCTTTGCTTGATGTGTGTGTGTGTGCGCGCGCTCATTGGACACCGTGCCTCACACACACACACCTCCTACTTTCACCTTCACAGACACACACTTTCTCGAATTATGATAGTAATTCAAGGTTCCACTGTATATATTTGGCAGATGTAAAGCATACATGTCTATGTTTTTTGTGTTAGTCCATTTTTATTTTATTATTATTATAACAGCTCAAGGGGGAACATGTTTGTGCACTTTCTAAAGATTTTTGTTCTGTTTTTGAATAAAGGGTTGGAAATGAATGCTTTTCGTGTCGAAAAATAATCGACAGATTAAACGATTATTAAAATAATCGTTAGTTGCAGCCCTAATGTAGATTTTAAATGTTCTAAACCATCAAGATCATAGTTAAGCTGAATTTTACGACATTATTTACTTCTTGCTTGTAGATTAAATAACCAAGAATATTTATTAGTGGATAATCTAAACCCCCACGTGTTTTTTTTTTTTTAACAGCTTACAAAGAAAAAAAAAAACATTTAATTGTTAGGCTGTACAAGCAAAGAGCTTCGCTGATAACATTAAAAGAACTGACCAGTGAAGTAACATTATGTTGTTACAGATGCACTTGTCAAGGAGTATGATATATTAGCCAGCAAGTGAACAGTGAGTTCTTGAAGTTGTTGGAAACAATATAAAACATAGCCAATAAAGGGCACAGGAGTATTAGAACTGGGCTATGGAATAACAAAAGAAGGATGACCTTGTCCGATCCATCTCATTTTATGTTTTATATCATCTGGATAGATGGGTGCATCTGCCTCAAATTCCTGAGGAAAGAGTTGGCACCAGGATGTTCTATGGCAAGTAGTAAAGCCAGCAGAGATAGTGTGGTCAATGTTATGGAGGGACTCCTTGGGTCCTGCCCTTTATGTGGATATTACTAGAGGATGTTCCAACTACCTAAACCCTGTTGCAAACCAAGGACACCCCTTTAAGGCAACAGTATTCCCTGAGGCAGTGGGGTCTTTTAGCAAGACAATGTACCCTGCAAAACTGAAAATATTTTGAGGAACAATTTCAATGTGTTGATTTGACCACCAACTTTCACAGATCTCAATTAAAAAGAGCATCTGTGGAATGTGATAGATCTTGGTGTCCGACACATGCAGCACACCATCAGAGGTCTCGTGTTGCCCAGTCAAAGCTGTTTTGATAGCAAAAGGTGGGATCTAAACAATATTAGGTGCGTGGTTTTTGTGTTACGACTGATCTGTGTATAAATTGTTTAAAATATAAAGCAAAGAAGTGGTGCCACATTTACTTTTTGCATGTATTAATGTTTAAACCCAAACACCTAAGAATCAGATGGATTATCCATTGCCAGTGATTCATGTCTTCTTTGACCCCTGAGAGATGGTGGGACCAGTCAAGCAGTGCTGGAAGATCGGAGGAAATGTATTGCAGTGGCGGGCTGTGATAAGTGCTTTGAGGTAAGTGGGTGCTGGGCCATTTTTAGCTTTGTAGGCTAGCATCAGTGTTTTGAATTTGTTGCGGACAGCTACAGTAAGCCAGTGGATCGGAGAAGTCAGGTGGTGTGGGAAAATTTAGGAGGGTTGAAAAGGTGTGCAGCTGCATTCTGGCTCAACTGCAGAGGATGAATGGTGCACAGAGGCAGACCTGCCATGAGTGAGTTGCAGGAGCCCAGTCTCAAAATAGAAAGGAGTGCATGTCTGAAAGAGGATTAATACATCAAATCACGTTTTTAATAATAATATGCATTGCTCAGTGAATACAGTCAGTGACAGGTATTGCACCTGTCCCTTCATGTAAAATGAGACTTTTATAAAATGTTTAACATTTTGTGCCCAAAGTGTGGACATGTCAACACTAAACCTTGTTCAGTTTCTCCTTTAATATTAACGATCTAGTGCTGAACCCTGAAGCTGCATTTCCATTCTGATGATTTTACTTTTGACCCAGTGTGCAGAGTAAATGTGCCATGGACATCACAATCACCTATTCCCAAAAAAGACGGCAAAGTGAGACAACACAGTGAAGTGAAGCTTAGCATAATAGAAAGTGCGACACCTGAAGTGACAGGGGCAGCATCACTAGTGTTGTCTGTTGGCTGGCTCATACTCGTCGAGGAAGATTCTGCGGAACCTTCTGGTTCCTTGTCAACGTCAAAAGAGCTGAACAGAGTGAAAGGGCAGATTAGGGAGAGGAAGAGGCAGGGGTCAAGGGAGTCATAAAATCAAGTGACATCAGGGAAAGAATAACAAGGCATATAATTGGTAAGGATATACAACATTACTACCAATAAAAACAACAATAAAAAAACATTAATAATTGTTTCTTAGCTAAACATAAAAAAAAAACGGATAAAATGCTTGGGATTCAGTCACATATGTGTGTGACAAAATCCAACAGTACTTCAATCAGCAGTTCTTGTTTATTATAAATCAACGTCATCCTAACAGTCGTCTTGTGTTAGTATCTGCAATTCTTCAACTTCACATTTTCATATTAGTTACATTTAACTCAGGCAGGTCGTAAAACATACATCTGGACAGAAAACACTGCATCCTGTCTACAGTCACACGCGTTTTTCTTCTTCAAAAGGTTATGAAGGCAGTGATATCCACTCAATTAACCAAAGAGGACAGGGCTGCATAATTAATTACACAGCTTACTAATGACTGTTTGAGCCTCTACAATTTTTCAGATGTAACATGCTCAAAATTAAAGTATTTTCTTCAAATGTTATGCCACAACCTACTTTTAACCTGCTGGAAGTTTAAATGTGTTTTGAGTAACAGAAGTGTTTTGACAAATCTCAGGTCAACATACCTACTATTAGCATTTTTGCAGCAAGTGCAGTGACTGAAAATTATCCACACTAAGCAGGATTAAACACAACTGCGTTTTCATAAACACTTTAGCTAAGACAGCCCACAACAAGCAAGAACTCCACTTTTAATTGCACAAGATGAAAGTATCCTGCTTATGTTACTGTTGATGTGATGCTATTTAATATTGATGAAATGAGCATCGATTATAGTCGACGATCAGTTGATTTCCTGTGCATTGCACAAGATTGCAACTTGACTGTGTATGGTTAACCAGAACTTGCCATATGGCCTGAAAACGAGCTATATAGCTGTATGGCTAACCGGGAAAGAAAATAATTAAATTTTAACTAAATACATCATACCTTTAAAAGATACCAGCTTGATTTAATTCAACATGACTTCAGAAGCTTCATATGTCTCAGCTAAACTTTGGAATGCATTTTTAGCAAGAAATGAAGATTGTGGAATTTGGCTCCTATTACTTACACTTGTACTGACGTTCTGGGGTGCATCACAGAAAAATTTATAACGACCAAAAATTATGGCAACGTAAGTGACTTACATGCACAATAGTTTTGATTGGTTTCTGACTGACAGACTTTTTAATTTGCAAAGACTTTATAACAATACTAATCTACAACCACAGGTTAATGCAGAATTAAACTTACTTTGTTAAAAAAAGTACTTTGTTTTAATAACCGTTAGCATACACAAATATTTTGGAAGTATGATATTTTTCCTGGAAATTGCCTAGCTCAGAATTGTTCCCAGGCAGTATTTTTTTTTAAAACATCGTTCTTCCAAAATATTAATAGCCATTACTGCTGGTTATTAAAACAATATTTTTAAAAGTTCAACTCAGCATTTACAAAAAGAGTGAAGATAAATAATCACATGAATAAACAAAACCTGTTTAAATTTAATAAATTGTAAAGGCTCTTTACTTGGTCCCCACTTATTTAAAGCATGTGTAATTTTTTTTTTCCATAATTCTTCTCTTTATGGCTTAGTCAACTATCAAGAGGAAAATACACTTCAAAACCCACCTTTAACAACGATCTAAAGGGTTGCATCAAAATTGCAAGCAAAGCAGGGGAGCCATGCCCCAAAGATCTATTTTCCCTAGTTTTAGCCAGCTAGGTAAACTAATCATCCGCAGTATGTTCCCAGTGTGTGTGTCTGACATTACTAAGAACTTTGCTGACCAGGTTTGATATACATAAACAGAAGACTGTTATCATCCAATCAGAGTTAAAGCTCTTCAAGATGAGTGGTTTCACACTTTCACCTGCTGATGTGCACAAAAAAGTTTTTTTTTAATCCTTTAAATATTACAAGCGCAGAGATGCAACCTTGTGCTGCATGTCAAAACCTACATATTACTTTACTAAACTGTACGGGAGTTCACTATATATACCTTAAAATGTTAATGCTGCAGACTTCATACATCATATATGTGCAGAACACACAAAGAAAGCTCTTTTTTTAAAGCATCAACTTTATAACCTAAATAATGTAGGTTCTTTATCAAAGATGGTCAGTTTTAAGAAATAACGATATTGTAGAGTACTTATATTGAAAATAAAAGTTTTTGATGCCACTTGAGTGATGCAGATTGTGAAACTATGAATAATGTATTTGCTCATAGGTCATGTAAAACCATGAACATCGTATTCGCTACCAGGCTGTTGAAGAAAGTATATACGCATCATTACCATTAGCTAGAAGACTGTTGGTTAGTTGATGGGTAACAAGCCCCAGACAAAAAGGCGGCCAATAAAAGAGGAAACCTAGTGAAGAGCCACTAAAAAAATTAAGCTGTATTATAAATTAAAAACTCAATTATGTATTTTGTTGTATTCCTTATGAAGCCTCCATATCTACATTCTTGCAGCTGTAGTACTAGTATCGCTTAATGTTACTTCATTGCTCCAGTTGCACACAATACATACTTTTTTTAAATTGTACTCTTATTTGATATAGTAAACAATATTGCCATACTTGTACAGTGATAAAATAAAGATATCTGATTTTACAGGTTGTGCCAAAGGTCTGTGAGCATTGGGGAAATTAAGACTTCTTTTTTTTTTATTTAGCAAAAAAATTAACACGTTTTATACTTAATTTACATATGTACTTTTTTCTCCAGATAGATTAAAATGCTTTTGACAAAAGAGCATCCTGAAATGTCTGTCAAGCTGTAACAAGTGTTGATTTCCTCCATGTACAGAGACTTTGGTATGTCATGTACATTTGATGTATTATTGCATCATTGCAATGATCAAACACACTGCAATAATACAATGCGATATTTAAAAAAAAATGTAAATTGTGATCTTGTGCTTTTAATTTAACTTTTTTTGTTGTTGCACGTATTCTACATGCTTGTGTGGGTCTTCATTTTGCAATCTAGTCACTTAAACTCTCCATCAAATATAAACAGACCCCAATCTGCACACGTTAGGCAAAAATTACCTTGCATAAATAGCAAGAAAACTTCTATTTACTAATAATAATGAGAACATGAATATCTGCTGATGTTTCAGTAACATGAAGCAGCTGTATTGTGCTGCGTGGCCGTTGCCTGAGCTTTTCTACTAGCAGGAAACCGCGCTTCCGGTGCGCCTGCGCAAGAAAAAAAAATAAAACTAATTAAAAAAAAAAACACCGAACAGGAAATAGGTAAAATGTTCGCTGTATTGTGCAATTTAATAAAATAAAACGTTTTGCTGGAGCGTAAACAGGTCATGGCACATATATTTGGCCTGTACAGCAAAACAAGCGTCCCTGGGGTTATCCAAAGTCACCGGGAGAGGAGGCGTTTTTCTTTCTTTCTCCAGGCGGAGTGGGCTGAACCATCTAAGCCGAGCTGGTTTACACTACTCCATGTAATGCTACAAGATAGATACGGCTATCGAAATGACAAACTAAGAGTCATGTACGGCTAAACATTTGAAATAATAACGAACGTCATAATGCCATGGTTGAATTCATCTGCGGTAATGTCCTCACAACCCGACAGAAAATAATAAAGCGGCCCGAGCGAGCAGCTCTGAGAGAAGCGAGAACGCAGCACGCCTCGGTCTCCATGTTGACCTGCAGCCTACAAACACGGACTACAGAAACAGGCACATAATTCAATTCCACTTACAACACACTGCTTTACGTGACTGCATTTGCAGTTAGTTACCACTTGAAACATGTATATTAAGTCCTTGCAAGCTTATGCTGCAGAAAACATGATTCATTCTACCAGTTAGCTAACGTTAGTTAAAATATGGCGACAAAACAACGTGACCTACCTTTGGATGAATAAAATAACGACGCAACACCCCCAAATGAGTGCTAATTTATTAGATTTGTTTTCCAAAAGGCACCACGGGGTGTTTAAAATGCTTTTAAGAACAGGGTTTTGACGAAATAGATTCGTTACTCGGCCAGACAAAAGATTTTGCGACCCGCCAATTCCGACCGACGCTGATGACGTATGAAGTTGGAATCATGGGAGTTGGAGTTTTGAGACGGATCTAGCTCGTGCGCTCTCGCTCTCTCTGCGGCGTTGTCCTAAATGATGCCCTAAGATCTCATCCAAGTCCGCTTTTGGATGAGTTCGTTTGAGCTTTCTGTTATAAAAAGGTATGAATATATTTTAAATAATATGCATGGGTTCTTTATTAAAAGTTTATCATTTCACCATGGCTCACATTTTAGTGACGCTGGCAGAGAATAACAAAAGTACAATTTCCTCAAATACTTATACCTATACAGTGGTGTAGAGGTTAACACTGTCACCTTGCACCTCCAGGATCGATTCCCACCTCTGGTTTGTGTTCATGGAGTTTGCATGTTCTCCCCATGCTTGGTAGGTTTCCTCAAGGTACTAAGGTTTCTTCCCACAGTCTGAGGACATGCAGATTAGGCTAATTGGCGGAAATTACCCATAGTGTGTGAATAAGCATGTGAGTGTGTGCATGCGTGCACGATCGATTGGCACCACCTTGAGCCTAGGTCCCCCGGGTAACCGCCAGGCCTCCTGTCACTCTTTATACAAGATAAAGTGGTATAGATGTATATAGATTATAGAGTAACTTCTGCCTATATAAGAAATTGAAATAAATGATGCAATGTGATGCAATTTAAAGTTTGATACTTCATTTTCCATTTGATACGAATATATTACATAAGCCAACACCCTTGTTATTGTATAAATTATAATGTATAAATTAAACTGACAAATGTAAATGATGTACTGTACTTAAACCCATCTGACTAGGCCTGGCATATAATCACAAAGAATGCTGTGATTCAAGGTTTACCAAAGGGCATGATAAATGCACTTTGAGGACATACACAAGCACCCTATGTGAAATAGCACACTTTTCCATGGAAAGCAAGTAATGCATTTGGGAAAAGGGCTGACTGATAAAAGTGACTGGGTTTGATCAGAACCAAGATAAGCAGATGAAAATGTCAAAGTGTCTTATAACATAGTTTTTCAGTGTGATATTTTTTGATTGATGCTTTTTCTGCTTAGAGCTATGTTAATGGACATCACACTCCAGCACAACATTTCAAATTATTACCCATTTGTAGCATATGGAAAATTCTACACGAGTGGGTAATTACACTGTGAATTTGGGCTCACTGTTACCCTGAGTATGGATAAAGTCATTAGTGAATATAACTACATGAACTGTAGCCTAGATTCTTAATAGTTTTCTAATTAGCTTTTTGTGTTGCCCTGTTGCTACAAAACTTGATGGTTAGAAATATTGCATTAATAAGCAGGTGTACAGGTGTTCTATTAAAATGGTCAGTTAGAGCCTGTGAGTTAGCTTGGTAGTCTGCTACCTAACCAACCAGAGGTAGTTTCTTTGATACCTTTACAGTTATATACATGGATCAATAAATAAATACACAGTATAAGAGCATGCTAGAAGATAATGTTATTGCAGTACAACACACGCATGATTTAGATAAATATGTTCATTATAGTCCGTAACACATTTTCTAAAATGTTTTTATTAATTATTCAGAACAATAATAACATACATGATTATGATGGGTAAATTAACAAAAAAAAGTTGAAATTCAAATTGTGGAGTGAGACTGGAGTCAGCCAATCAAGAGCCACTATGCACAGATGTCCGCTATAACTGTTGAATTCCTACTGTAGTATCAAGCCACCCCTGAACCAGATATGTCAGAAGGGTCTTACCTGGGATGAAGAGAAAAATAACTGGACTGTTGCCAGTGGTCCAGAGCCCTCTTTTCAGATGAAAGTAAAGTTTGCATTTAATTTGGGAATCATGGTCCCGTCTTCTCAATAAAGAGTGGAGAGGCGCAGAATCCAAGTTTATTGAAGTCACGTGAAGTTTCATAGCTGGTTTTTCTTGTCACCTGCAGGTGAAAAAAACCTCTATGTTTTTTATCAAGCTCAGAGTCAACACAGCCCTCTACCAGGGATTTTTAGAGCACTTCATGCTTCCCTCTGCTGGCAAGCTTTATGGATATGCTGATTTCTTTTTCCAGCAGGACCAAAACTACCACTACCTGGTTTGCTGACCATGATATCACTTTCTTTGTTGGCCAACAAACACCTCACCTGAACCCCATAGAGAATCTATGGGATTTTGTCAAGAGGAAGATAAGAAACACCTGATCCAAAAATACAGATGAGCTCATGGTTGCTATAAAAATTTTTTAAAAAAACACTTAATGATATACTTCACACTGTGTAAAAAAAAAAATAAAATAAAAAACTGGCCGCCACAAGGTAAAAAAAGTTTAGTAACAAGTTGCACAGCTTTTAAGTTTACTAAATATTTAGAGAAATTTGCTGGCCAATCAAAATATTTCACATTGCTGTTTAGTTGACACATTGTGTACCCAGTTCAAAATCTTAAGTTGACTCAACTTGTAGTTCAAATATTTAAGTCAGCTCAAGTAGAACTGTTTGTAGGCTCAATTAATTATATTTCTCTAGGGTTGACTTACCCCAACTTTTCATCTACTCAAAAAGGTACAGTATGTTATCCCCAATAATGTAATTTGTTAAAGTGATTTGTAAAACAGTGATCTGCATAAAACAGGAGAATACACATTCTATTTAGCTTAAAGGTCAATAAAATACCTGGAGACCACCAGATGCTTATCAGTATTTTACTAATTCTTTTACATTACAACATAACCATTTTTAAAAACTAGCAAAGATTTTACTTTTGAAGACTATTTTTCCCTAAGTGTCAGACACAAAAAAAAGAGTCTCTATGGCAACAAGAGTTTTCTCAACATGTGAATCTGAGGGGAGCGTGTCTCTCCAAGTCCAATAGAAATGGTTTGGATGGCTTCATAGGTGTACGTTTAGTCCTAGTGGACTTTAATGTTTAATGTTGTCCTAATTTGTAAAGACAAAAATGATAAATTTAACTAAATATCTAGTTATGATAATAAGTAAAATATATTAATAAGGCTATACACCACCAGAGTGTAAAACACTGTTTCTGGAATTTTAATGATGTTTTAAAGCTATGCATTGTTTCATATTCAAAAGGGTTTTATATTCAAGGATTTTACTTTGTCATTCTCAGGAGTACTACATGTTTGAAGTGATTTTTTAAATTAACTCTTTTGGTTTTCATACGGATAAGTAAACCGATATAAAACTCGTAGATGAGTATTAGCGACTCTGAAACCAAACTAACACGGACATTTTTATATCCCTTAACTTACCGAGTACTGAAGCGCCGCTACTCCTTAACTGTTAAACACTCCGGGGTTTTCTGATGTTGAGCAGGACGCTGTTGCTGGGCAAAAGTCAGGGCAAAGTGGGGAAAAAGATACATACGGTTATGAATGTTTAGTTCCCTAACTCCTCTACAGTGTACCCAACGTTAGCTAAGCTCACATCAGTAATGTCAGGGTGCCTCAGTACAGGGGCGGACTGGGACCAAAAAGTGGCCCTGGACTTCCTGGTCCACAGCAGCCCACATCATAATACATTGGCTCATTAATGTAGAGATAAATTTTTAACACCGGTATAACAATATAACACAATACAGAAATCAATGCTATTTATTGTTTGAAGTATCACATATTGGGTCATATTAGTAAAACAAAGAAACAAACGAAAGAACATCAAGACAAACAACATATAAATCTATTAAGACAATATTTTAAAAAGAATGGCAATAAAACTCAGTAGCAGCATTAGCTTACGCTAGTAAACTGGTTACTTATTTTAACTATTATGGTAGTCAATATTAATTCGAAATAATGCTGAGAAACATTATTTTGAATTAATTTTGACCACCATAATAATTGATGCTGTTGATGCTGCTACTGATTTTATTCGAGCTTACCTGTTCAGTTTGACTGCCGTTCTTTTCACTTGGCTCTGGTAGATCAGGGGAGAGGGGTTGGTCATCATCACCAGGCACTGGTTCATTATCACTGACCCTGCTGCACTTGCAGCTTACACTGATGAGTGGTTTATCTCACACTGCATCACGATGATATCCCCTGCGAAATGTTCATGATATCTCAAACAAAAAGGCCAATTTGTCTTTTCCTTATAAAGTGTTAAGGTGAAATTCCACCCATACAAGTGTGACAAATATGCAAAGAAAAAAAAAACAAACATAAAGGGGCAAATACTTTTTCATGGCACTGCACACGTAGGTAGATTGTTCCACTGGGATGAAATTGTGACAGGTGGAGTTATAGCACTTTCAAAATCATACTAACTTTGAATGATGAATGCTTTTTAACACCCTTGTGACTCAATAAGAGACAATGCACAGAATATTTTCTAACAGCCTGTAAATTATACATTTTGGCAGTATTGTCTTGCATCTTTTGAAATAAATAAATAAATAAATAAATAAATCACAATACTGCCAAAATGTCTCATTTTGCTGTCAAACTGTTTATAAGCCTCCTGGGTCTCTGTGAGACTGGTGCTACTGGTCACTCAAAATATTGTTTTTATATGTAGTTTTATGTTGTTTGTCTTATTGTTCTTTCCTTTGTTTTACAAATATGACCCAATATATGTTCAGTGATACTTTTTCCACTTTTTTTTTTTTTGGGTGTGGGTGTGTGTTTCAGAACACGGATGGAATAGACCAAACTAACTAATATTGAACACACGCTGTTTCCAGATGGCCAGTCCGCCACTGCCTCAGTATAACGATAAGAGGAAACACACCGGCCTCACGAATATAACGTTAACTGTCTAAAATACCTGTGGGCTAACTATAACATAATTTATATAAAAATTATATATAAATAAGTACTCAATACTCACCAAAATAATAAAGAGTCCACAAAACGGACATCTTCACCTCTTTAGTGCAGTTTGATAGTGTCAGTCCGGCGGGGTGGGAGGGGGAGGGGGCGGGGGTCTTATAAATCACGTGATTGCATCTCAATGAAGGTAAATCTCAACTTGATTTTTTAAATTTATTCAGTCTGTGTCTCCAACGTTTTCAAGAATACAATGTTACCTGTTGTCTCAACAAATGCCACTGTAAGAAGTTGGGCCAACAATACAGTATTAATTCATTCAACATTTATCTAGTTTTTTTTTTTGTGTAGTATTGTGTAGTACCAATATGTACAAATTATATGTACACCATAGGTATAGAATCAGAACAGATATAGAAAAAGCTAAAAAATATGAGTGTTAAAAAAAAAATAGGACTCATGAAGGGAACAGAATTTTTTTTTTTGTTGTGGGAACGGAAAACAGACAAAGATACATTTATAAAACATGCATAACACTAAATTACTTTACTCCGTACAAAATACACTCAAGACATTATAGTCTGTGAATTCTGTCAAAAGAGAATTACATATTGGAAAATAATTCATAGATGTATTTCCCAAAATTTGTTGGGGAAGCAGCAGGGAGGTATCTCCTTTCTTTTTTTATTTTTGAGTTGTTTTATGTAATTACCTTTCAAAATACAGACATTTATACAATCGGCCAAATTAAGCACCCTATTTGGTGCTAAAAAATGTCTCACCTCGGTGAAAAAGTGAATTTTCAAATAGGATCATATAAAACAATTTTTGTAATACTTAATGTTTCTTGTCCCCCAATGATTGTCATTTTTGTAAATATGCATATGTAACGGGTATAAAAATAAACCTGTTGTTGTTAGAATTTACACAAAATTGTTCATTTCATATACCTGATGTAAGTGCCTGATTGAGATGAGTCCTTTCCCCTTTAAATCCTGTGATGTCACCTAAAGCCAGCACAATTTCCTGTTTTGTCCCTTTTCCTGATGGAACTGTATGGAAGAGGTATGTTATTTCTGACTCCTGTCAATCTAATTTAATCTTTACTTTTATTAACTATTTTATTTCTATATCTTCACTCCAATTTGTGTATAATGTTATAAACAGTAAGGAGGAAGAGATGGATCTGTACAGGTTGGCGAGGCAAAGAGATAGAGATGGGAAGGATGTGCAGCATGTTAGTACATTTCCATCCCTATCTTTAAATCACTCTGACAGGTGCCATGAGGGTGATGGGAAGATGGAAGGAGTACTTTACAGAGTTGATAATTAGGAAAATGAAAGAGAACGATGAGTAGAATCTGTTATGGAGCAGGAAGTAGCAAAATCAATAAGAGTGAGGTGAGGAGGGCTTTAAAGAGGATGAAGAGTGGAAAGGCTGTTGGTCCTGATCACATACCTATGGAGGTATGGAAGTGCTTAGGAGAGGTTGCAGTAGAGTTTCTGACTAGTCTGTTTAACAAGATTTTGTAATTGAGTAGTTTTTTTGTGTACTTTTTTTTTTTTTAAAGTTTTTAAAAATCTGCAATTTTACTTTTACTTAAGTATGTTTTGTTTAAAGTATTGTACTTCGCTACATTTGAAATCATATTCGCTACTGAGTAAAAAATAAATGAATGAAAAATCATAAAAATAATGCTGCTGAAAGCAAAATGCCATCAAATTCTAATGAAGCAAACTATTATAACGACCACTACTAGGTTGTATACCACGTTACAGTATGTATGTATGTTGCCCTTTTAAGAGTTGCCGCCCCTCCCCCCGTGTGTGTGTGCGTGAGAAGGAGTAGGAGCTCAGGTGTGCTGCTCACCCCCCGAAACGCTCTATTCCTTTACCCTTTTCTTTAAGTTTAGTATTATAATTTTGTGACGCCGAAAGAGGACGATAGAGGTTTTGTGCTGAACGTTATTCTTGGCTCTGAGCTCTTTTTTCCCGCGGCTATCCGGCGCAAAGTGTCATCATATTTAAGCTGTAACGACCGTAACATAAAGAGGAACACAAAGAATATTTAAACTGCAGAAATCATTTATTAAGGAAAAGTTATTATTTACAGAAACAAAGAACCCCTCCCCCCCCACAAATGTCTAGGGTTTTAAATAAACACCAAATAAACGTCCAATGGGGTAAAGAATATTGACAAATAAATTAAAAAAAAAGGTTGGCGCAAAAGACATCCCTGGAGATCCAAGTTCCACCAGAGGAAGCCCCCATTAAGATGATTAGTCACGTCTTTTAAACTCTCTGCCCAGAATATTTTAAATTGGCAGTGACGTCACCCATAGACGTTATACTGCCACCATGAGGCAAAGGGGGGGAAAAAAAAAAACCGGGTCATAACACCTCCCTCCTCAAAAAAATTCTGCAAAGAGGGGAAAAAAAAAAACACAAGGAAAGCATTAGACACAAGTAAAAAAAATTTAACGGTCTATGAAACATCTCCCATCTCCCAGCACTCCTGGGCTCTAGAAATGCAAAAAGAAGAAGAGAAGAACATGCACACAGACATTGTAAATCTACATTCTGGAAAGAGGGTCCGCAATTACGTTATCTTTTCCTTGTATATGTTTAATGTCCAAATGCAAAGGCTGGAAAATTAAACTCCACCGCATAAGTCGCTGATTCCGATTTCTCATCCGATTTAGAAAAACTAAAGGGTTAGGATCGGTATCGACGACAATTGGAGCACCGATCGATCCTAGGTACACCTCAAAATGTTGTACCGCCAACACAAGAGCGAGGGCTTCTTTCTCAACAGTAGAATAAGCCTGTTGATGCCGATTAAACTTCTTTGAGAAGTAGCTAACAGGATGTTCAACTTGGTTTGAATATTCTTGTAATAGAACAGCACCTGCTCCACAACTACTAGCATCAATTGCAAGCTTGAAAGGTTTCTCAAAGTTTGGAGCAGTTAAGATCGGTGCACTAGCTAACAAAGCTGTACAATTCTCAAAGGCTTGTTGACAAACCTCAGACCAGTGAAACTCAGTTTTCGGACTTAAGTCAGTGAGAGGTGAAACTACACTAGCAAAATTCTGACAAAAACTTCGATGATCATTCCTAAAAATCTACGCAATCCACATCGATGAGTAGGGACAGGAAAACTGCACATGGCTTCGACTTTAGCACTAATGGGTTTTACACACCCATTTTCTACTACTTTACCCAAGTAAGTGACTGTCGCCTTTCCGAATTCAGATTTAGCGAGGTTGATGGTTAAGTTTGCCTCAGCTAAACGGGAAAATAGATCTTTTATTTGATCGAGATGTTCAGACCAAGAAGAACTATATAAGACGAAATCATCAAGGTATGCCTCACATCTAGGCATTCCTGACACTATATGATTTACCAGATGTTGGAACGTAGCAGGGGCATTACGAACTCCAAAAGGCATCACTGTGTACTGTAAGAAAATGTCTGGGGTAACAAAGGCATATAACTCCCCCTTTAAAAGATCGAATTTACTTACGTATTTGGCAGAGCCAACATGATCAACACAGTCATCAACACGTGGTAAAGGGAAACAATCAGGTTTTGTCAAAGAATTGAGCTTTCGATAATCAGTGCAGAATCTATACGAGCCATCGGGTTTGTTTACCAACAAACAAGGAAAACTCCATGAACTAAAACTAGGTTCAGCCAAATTATGAGCAAGTAGATAGTTTACTTCCTGATTTAAAAATTCACGTTTTACAAGATTAACCCTATAAGCATTTTGCTTAATAGGAGAGGTGGTCCCTACTGTACATCAATATCATGTTCAATGATGGAAGTACGACCAAGAGTATCAAGAAAGAGAGAAGGAAAAGACATCAACTCGATAATGTCGTTTCTTTCCCCCTCACCCAAATAAGATAAAAACCCAGGCAAACTAGCAAGGATTTGACAGTTGTTAAGTCACCCATCTACTTTTCCCCCGAGAATGAAGATTAGCATCCTCATCCAAGTCCTCCAAAGTGGACAAACCTCCTTTGAGGTAACGTGGAACTACGCCACTCACCAGCTAAAACAGCAGTAGGTCCTCGTACTGCATGCCCAAACACTAATTCATTCGGACTGAAACCCAAGCTTTCTTGGGTTACTTCCCGTATAGCCAATAACATCTATGGCAGACCCTCTTCCCAATCTGCATCAAGTTCCACACAATAGGACCTTAAAAGTGATTTCAAGGTTTGATGAAACCTCCCAAGAGCTCCTTGGCTCTGTGGATGGTAGGCTGTAGAAATATTGTGGGAAACTCGAGGTTGACGCAGGGCTTTTGAAAATTGTGTCAACATAAAATTCGAACCCTGATCAGACTGAATAACCCTTGGAACAACGAAAGTGGACATAAAATTAGTGAGGGAACGTAAAATGGACTTTGTGGTAATAGTCCTCAAAGGATAAGCAGCAGGATAACGGGTTGTCTGGCACATAATAGTAAAGAGATACTGATGACCAGCCCTAGACCGTGGGAACGGACCAACACAGTCAAGGATCAAATGGTCAAATGGATTGGAAACCACCGCAATAGGTTGTAACGGGGCAACTGGCACTTTCTGATTAGGCTTACTAGTAAGCTGACAGGTATGACAGGACCGTATATATTTGGCCACATCTTGTTTTACCCTAGGCCAGTAAAACTGTCGCATAATGCGATCATAAGTTTTCCGGACTCCGGTATGACCAGCGAGTCCTTGGTGAGCGAATTTCAATACAGAATCTCGAAAAAACAGAGGAACTACAATCTGGATTTTAGGCCCCACCTCATCTTTATGCATGGTCCCCTTCTACAAAGGAGGCCATCTTCAAGAAAATAAGATGAAGGCAGATCATCTGTACCCTTTCTGGACTTAAGTGCATCATCGGTCTGTTGGGCTTTTATTAGCTCCCCTCGAGAGATCTGTAAAAGAGAAGTCAAAGAGCAATTACCAGCATCAAAACCAGTACCCATCTCTTCAGGAGCAGACAACACTTCAGATGTGTCAGCAAATTCAGTGTGCAGGATTGTAGATTCTTCCTGATTAGAAAGAGGTGAAAAACAGACCTTCAAGTCTTTTTGTTGA
>JAQMYJ010000008.1:10735368-10759033 GCA_030014305.1 Clarias laeviceps
GGGGCGGGTTGTAAAAATAGATACAGTGGTGCGGGGCGGGCTGGGGCGGGCCAAATAATTTCATAAAAGCGGGACCCAAGCATCACTAGAGGACACCAACCACAACATCACCAGTTACTATGGCTGAGGAAAGATGAATTCGGTGCAAAGGCACTTTAACAAACCCCATTTCAAAACCTCTCACCAATACATGGGTTCCAGAAGTGAACAGCAACATTCCTTCCAAAAGGAAAGATTGCGCAGCTCCTGTGTCTCTGAGGACATGCACTTGGACCATTTCTTCAGTCCCTGGCAAAGACACCATTCCTTCAGTGATAAAGGGTGTATAATCAATAGAGCCAGTGACATTTGGATCTACAGATTTATCACAGGGACTAGACAAAAAGGCATTTCCATCTGCAAGAGTATCGTCTACGAAGGGTGAAGTAGCAACTAAAGCAACAGGTTTTGAAAATCTTTCTTTTTAAGAACAAGACAGAGATTTTATGACCAGGCTTTTTACAATATAAACAGACCAGGTCTCTTGAAAGTGCAGTCTTACTAGGATAATTAGCAACATCTACCTTAACATTTTGTCCCAACACTGCAGGCTATGTCTTAGCTTGAGTGAAAAGCTTAGACTTGGACATGTCACTTTTGAAGCTTACTGAACTGAATGACCCCCGATGGGTTAACACAAACTCATCGGCCATGATTGCAGCATCAGAAAGTTTGCTCACCTTGTTTTCATTTAAATATGTAGCTACTGCAGGAGGAACACAGTACTTAAACTCCTCCAAAAGCACCAACTCTTAACTGCTCTTTAGTTGTAATTTTCATTGAAGTACACTATCGATCAAATAAACTTTCCTTTTCCCTTGCAAATTCAACATAACTGCAGTGGTCATTTTTACTAAGATTTCTGAATTTTTGGCGATATACTTCAGCGACAAGTTCATAGGCGTGCAATACAACAGACTTCACAGTATCATACTCAACACTCTGTTCCAGAGTGAGAGCAGAATAAACTTCCTGAGCTTTTCCTGTAAAAACACACTGTAACAGTAAAGTCCAAAACTTCTTCAGCCATTTTAAAGATAAAGCAACTCATTCAAAGTAATCAAAAAAAGTAGAATATTTTTCTACTTCCCTTTCAGAAAAAGGCGAAACTAATCAAATATTTCAGTGAACCGGTTTACCGGAGGTACATTAACTCGTGAAGCATCCATTTTCTTTGCTTCAACTCCAACTCCTTTAACTGAAACGCTCTCTCTTCCCGTTCTCTCTCCAACTCAAGTTCCAATTTCCGTACAGACAACTGTTGTTCTAATTTCTTAGCCGCAAATTCTCTTTCCACCTCTCTCCCATAGAGCAATTCTCACGCTCAGCACGGATTTTTGACACATCCAAAAACAATTGTTTCTCTTGCAGTGACATATCTCTAAATTTTAATTCACTTTCAACATCAATATCACAAGGAGAAAGCACAAAAGATTCACTTGGAGCAATAGACTCCGTTCTTACCGCTAAAACGCCTCTATCCACCAGAAAAATGCTCCAGACCAGCAAACTGCCAAAACTTCTGCTTTTATAGAGGTCTGCACACCTTCTGATGATCAATTTATCCTGGGCTAATGATTAGCAGCACCTGACTGCAACTTATACTCTTAAATCCTGTGGAAGCAGTTAGGGGTCTGTTGTATTGCCCACATTTTTTTTTTTTTTTGCCTTCATTTTTGTTAGATAAATAATGGCATGGTGAAGTTAAAAGTTATATGTTGTTGGTCTGAGGTTTTATTTGCTTAATACTGAGACCTAATACGATCATGTGATTTTTATTATGTTTTTTTGCACACAAAAAACATTTTTTTCATTGCAAGAGAGGGGAACACAATTTTGAACTGTAGAGCAAAATCAAATGCACATAACTTTCTACAGCAATCAGACAGGATTCTGAGCATGTGTTTATAAACTTTGGCAAAAATTATGAACTGTAACCTGACATTCTGACACGAATTAAATTGTGTGCACTCTTTGCTCTGTAAATCAGAAGTTCTATCAGCCTGCACTGAGTGTGGTTTTTCTCTTTCCCTGAGACTGGTCCTGATGCAGTGTTATTGCCTGTGTATGTGTCTGTTATTTCATCCTCTGCATACATTGTGCCTGTCTTCTCTCTCTCTTTCTCTCTCTGGAGATGCATTGCTTTACAAACACCATTTCCTTCTTCACTAACTTACCTTGGGTGAAATATCCAATTAATATCCACGTCTGATCCTGTGAAACCACCCTGCAACTGAACAGTTTCCATTTTTGTCTCAAGCTCCTGAATTTTCCCTTTCAAGGCTTGATTTTCGTTTGTCTGGTCATCAGTTAGACCCGAGGTTGTTGATGTTCTGCGGTCATTGTGCTCCTGTATTGTTGCTTTGTCATTACACTTCATCTCGATTTCCCACCCTGGAGAAGTGCATATTTGCTGAATGTCGCACACACTGAGTAATCGTTCCAAGCGAAGAGTAAAGGCACATCTCCTTTACTGATCCTCCGCGACCCACCACCCGCTGTCACAAGAGTAAAATCACTTTCTTGGAAGTGTCTACTACACACCCGCGTGCTGTTTGTTGGAATAAAATTGTCCCTTTTGATCATAGCTACCTATAGAGCACGCAGTGTAGAATCCACTGGAAACCTGAAATGAAAGCTTATTTTTGAATGATACCTTGCAGTATTAGCGCACACAGCAATGGATTGAATTCCTTCTTTCCAGGCCTTGGTAAGTCAACCTGTTCTGTCTAATGGCAAAGCTTATTCTGGCGTAAAACCTTTTTTTTCTCAATAAACTTCTGAGAAAGTGGCATTTGACCGGAAATAGTGCGCGCGTTCTCTCTCGCATCCCGGAAGTAGGAAGGCACTATCTTGTGCAATGACGTCGCAAGCATCTTTTTATTATTATTATTATTATTATTATACAATTTGACATTGAAACACTCAGCATTTAGAACAGGCAAACAAAACAAGGCACAGAACAAGAACACAAAATTATAATATCTATAGGATACGCATATATACAAATAAAACAACCAACAAATGGGGAAGCAGAAAACAAGTATTTACAAAATATTTACACTTAATTTTTAGTGAAGGGAGAACATTATTTTCCCATTAAAAAAACCTTTAGTGTTTAACTTGTACTTAGTTACCCAGTAACCCAGTGTAAGGATCTATCCAATGACGGAAATGTAAGCATTTTGTACCCTGGATAAGGTGCCAATCCATCAGGGACACACACATACACACTGACAAGCTTATTCACACACTACGAGCAATGTACTCAATGCCAGGTAACCTAATTGAACTGTGGGAGGAAACTGGAGCACCCAGAGGAAACCCACCAACCACTGGGGAAACATGCAATCTCTATGCACACAGACCCGAAGTAGGAATTGAACCCCAACCCTGGAGGTGCAAGGCGACAGTGAACTTTATTAATACCAGAGGGAAATTGCTTATTCTTGGTTGAATTTGCTCATAGTTTTATCCAAGTAGAAAGGGACAACTAATAAATAAGGAAATAATGATAATAAAATAAAATAAAATAAGATAGAATAGAATAAAATAAAATAAAATAAAATAAAAAGAGTCCTTAAACAGTAAGTACCATATTGCACACTAAACTTTTTGAATACCTTATTGCACATTAAATATGACCCAAGAGCACTGGTAAATATTGCACAATTAATATAGTAATCTAATATATGTATGTAATAAACAGGTTAATCAACACCCAAAGCTCATTTTTGCCTGTGAGGAGCAAATCTGACAATTACATACAAAAGCTAATGTGGCACAAATTGCTGAAAAGAACTTAATGCTAGCCATGATAGAAAGGTATCAGCATCACAGCTTGACATGTATGAGACTTAGCAGGCAAAGAATTCAAGGTTGTTGCTCTCGTCTTGAAATTCCCCATATCTTAATTTAATAGAGCCCAATTGATGGAGGCCCCACCTTGCAATTTACAGTACTTAAAGTTCTGGTGCTGAAACCAGAGTACCTGGACGAAACCTAACAAGCATAGGGAGAACATGCAAATTCCATGCACATAGGCCTGAGATGGGAATTGAACCTAGACCCTGGAGATACAAGGCGACAGTGCTAACCACTACACCACCATGCCGCCATCCTAGTCTATTCTATTCTATTCTATTCTATTCTATTGTGTAATTTGGTGGCATGGTGGCTTAGTGGTTAGCACTGTCTTCTTCTTGGCTTTGTTTGCCAAGAAGTGGTCTGTCATTCCACCCTTGCCCGATTAACTTCCAGACACTGATGGCATCATCAGGATTCAAAATGGCATTTTTTAGAGGACAGGTGATTGCACCTTTTTTGGATGGGTCATTTACCCCTTAAAGGCACATTGTTTGTCTTCCTTACAGATCTTTATTGAAGGTTGAGTGGCAGTAGTGTTATGCTAGGGGAGGAAGGAAGGCTTGATGACTGGTTTAATTAAATGAGTTTGGGGAGCAAGCTGAGTGAGCTTTTCAAACCTCCATTTAATCTCATTCATGGTGTCAGACAGTCATTGATTCTTCTTAGGGGAAGTCTCCTATAATAAGTTGGGCCTTTCTGCACTGTCACAGATTTGTTGGATGAAAACTTGTTCTATATTAAAGTTCTATATAGGTTCTATAATTCTATAATTAGCTAAGTTCTATTATTTTATGTATATTAATAATTATAATTATTATAGATAGAAATGTTCTGTGTTTCTCTGACTCTTTAAACCCAATATGTCAGTAATTCAGGAAATCCCTCTATATCTTTCTAAATCATCCTAATTTGTGTACTCCAACATACTCTTCCCTCCAAAAGAATTGGAACAACAATTCTTTGGTTTTCACACTAAGGACAATTGCATTTGTGATCAAAAGATGACTGTCAACAGCAATATTTATCTATATCCTTTTCAGACTGATACATGTCAATTACTTTATTTCTCGTCTGTTTTTGAATTTCTTTAGATCCCAGCATGATGTGCTGCTTTTTCTTTTTGCTGTGCTTCTTTGTCAGATAGTTTCTATTTAAGTGATTACTTGATCTGACAGAAATCAGGCCTGGGTGTGGCAAGTTAAGATCATTGGCAATGATCTGGTTGGATCCGGCCTCTTTAACAATAGTATCTAGGCATAAAAAAATACGTATTCAAACTGGCATGGAGTATACTTTGAGCTTATATTCCGATTAAGATCAAATTCATCAGTGTGTCTTCTGAACACATACTGGTCTTCTAAAGAAGAGATTAGACAGTTCTATGAAGCAGTTACCATGGCTTACATTTAAATCTGAACCCAAAAATAGCACAGAATCTTGAATATTTTTAACCATTTCTTTCAATCACTTACCATCTATACCGATTTATTCTGAATACAGGATTGCGGGGGCCTGGAGCCTATCTCAGGAGACTTAGGCCACAAGGCAGGGTGCACCCTGGACTGAGTACCCACTACAGGCAATTTGGGAACACCAGTTAGCTTAATCTGCATGTCTGTGGACAGTGGGAGGAAACCCACTAAGCACAAAGAGAACTTGCAAACTTCATACACACAAGGGCAGGAATCGAACCTGGGCGGGAATCGGACACGGACCCTGAAGGTACAAGCCGACAGTGCTAAACACAAAGCCACCGTGTCGCCCCAATACTTTCATTGTTTTAAATATTTACAAATTCTTCTTCTGTTCATTTGAAATGTAAAGTATGCTAGTGAACACATTAATTAATTCAAACCTTGTCAATGCTGTGGGGTTCTTGAGCAAGACCTTTAAAGTTCTAATAAAGTGCCTTGAGGTCTGTGATTTGATTGTGTATGTTGACATACTGTGTTTATGTATTTTCCCTGTGAAACTGAAAGTCCTGAAGTCAGTGTATCAAAGAGCTGGACTGCTTACCATGGGATCCAATTGTATTTAAATGATGCCTCACCTCCCAAAATGAAATGTGTGACCAATGAAGGCCCATACTTGCAGCTTGTTTTTGTGGGCAGGACAAATGTGCAATTATGTAAGTTTAATTAAAAACTAACTATTGCTACCTAAATTCTGTTATGAACTATAATCCCTGACGTGAATAATTCCAATATGATCTATAAGACAAATAAGTTGACATTCACAGGAATTGTGATGTTGAATAAAGTGTACATGTGATGATGTATAGATTAAATCATCATTAAATCACTATGCTGTAGGCAGGCTTACAGCTAAACTCAAATGCACTGAACAGGGGATCTGAACTCCAGTCCTAAGGACAAGCAGTTTTTTTCCCCCTTTGAAGGATCTAACTTCTCAGATAAGTCAAACCTTTCATGTGTGGGATTAGGTAGTGGTATGGAAAACTTGAAACCATGTAAAGTAGGCAGATTTCTGAACCTAAGTAAATAGCCCAAGTAATTCATGCTTTATTTATTTCCATTCAAGTTGTTTCTAATAGCAGGCTTCTTGGGTAATGGTTTGATTGCACGAAATGAGGGAAAATGTCTGATATGCATGTACTTAAAAGCTAGGTATAAATTACACTGTAAGGTTCTGTCTGCCTGCATCATCCCCATGCCCTATTACCCAAGAGGAATATCAGTCTTGTGTGAAGATCCATCCATGGCAATTTTTTTTTTAGTCTTGCAAGATCATGACACATGACTTTGCTTCTGTATCTTCAATCAGCTGATTAACCTTCAAAGAGAATCAACACTGCCAAAGAATGGAAATAGCTTAAGATGAGATGCCAAGCAGCAGTACTACACAAAGAGACGGTGCATTTAGAAGAAGTAGATCAATGTTTTGGAATGGCCCATGCAAAGTACAGATCTACATTCTGTTAAAAAACGAATAAACTGTGGAATGACTTGATGAGGACCAGGAGATCACCTCAAAGTTTGACATATTTGAAGCATGTTTGCAAGTGAATGTGGGAAATGTTGCCAAATCAAGATGCACTAAATTGATAGACCTAAAGACTGAGTACTATATTACAAAAATATTAGTTAAGGGGTGTGCACACTTATGCAAGCAGGTTCTCATTTTCTACCTCCTCCCTAAACTCTTCTGTTTGTTTTATACTTTGAATTTTGTTGGGTGCTATAATGTATTAAATGAATAAAATGATTGTTTGTGATTTATAGTAGTTCTTTCTTTTTTTCTTTTTTTTTTACCACAGGTGTGTAGACTGTTTATATATACTGTATATGAATAAATTTTGATTCATTACTTATACACACTTTGTGAAGTGTGTGTGTATTATGTGGATGAAGGGACAAGCCTATATCTAATCTTGTGCTACGGTTGCAGTCAGGAGGAAAAAGTGAGATGGTCTTTGCTCGTTTTCACAGATGGTCTTTGTAGTTCTTTTATCAAGAGCTTTTGAAGTGTGAAAGACCAAAAAGACTTCATTTTCTTCCTGTGCAGACTCAAGTCTTGGTCTGAATGGAAGCAAGTGCCGTGTAAAAATCTTCAGTTCTAGCTTTCCATTTTAACCAGTAAAAGAATAAAAAGGAGTTAAGCATAAATAAATAAATAAATCAGTAAAATATACATATGTGTAAAAGAACAACTGTCTTACCGTCTTTGTGCGCACCTTCCTTCACCTTTTTAATGCAGCAAATAAATGCTATGCTACACTGAAACCTAATACTGTACTAACCCTCACCTTGGAAACCATTTTGAATTTATTTAAAATAAATGATGCATGGGTTAGGACCCACAAGCTGAAAATTATCAGATATTCCCATCGTTGTGGGGACATTTGGTACCCAGAATTATATAAAAGCATGTCAACACACACACACACACACACACACACACACACACACAGAGAGAGAGAGAGAGAGAGAGAGAGCATAATTTTGCATATTCAACACAAGCAATTAATCAGACTTTGGTATGAAACGAGCAGATTCTCCTCTCTGACTTTCTGAAAGTTTCTCTAGATAAAAAATAATATATATAACCTCATAGAAAAGCCTCTACTGGTTGTTACTTAACTTGCACAAAAATGTTTAACCATGTTCTTAAAAAGAGGCATAAAACCTATCTATAAATAACTTTCTAAATCTTTTATGATAAAGAATCTCTCAGGTGTTTATTTAAATGCTTCAGTTAAAGCAGTTAAATATGTATAACAGAAGCCTTTTTTGTTTTTATTCTAATCAGTTTTGTGGATCAGATCTGGATCATGTCCTGGGAACACTGTGCATGAGAGAAGGAAATACATCTGGGCTAGAGTGAAACTCTAAAACTCTAAAACAGAAAGTGCTGCACACAGATCTGCGGAAATGTAGGTGTGTGTATATGAGGGAGTGCAAAGTAAACGGCATATATGATTGAAATGCTGATAACCAGCTAAAATTTCAACACAAATATTTGTTAAATAGGTGTGTATGTGTGCATGCGCCTGTGTGTGTGTGTGTGTGTGTGTGTGTGTGTGTGTGTGTGTGTGTGTTTAGGTATGCGTGTGCTGGGGTAATGTAGAGGAAAGAGTTCTGATATGGAATGTGTGGAGAGCAAAGAAGGAGTAATAACAAAATTTATCACTGGCACAAGCACCGTGATTGAGTTAATTACCCCATTATTCATGTAAGCCAGCAACTCCAGTGTCGAGGGACATAGTGATACTTCACAGAGGAAGTGACACAGAGAAGAGCTGAGAACGCTCTCTCCTTCTGGGAGCTCTCCTCTAGCACCAGTGAAAATTTTCATAATGACCAGTAAGCGATGTTCACTTATCTTTCATAGAATAAAAACAGTTTTAAAAGAACCGCCCAATGTGTTAAAAAAAACTATATTTTAGAGGATTAAATAACTGAGATGAGGTCCTAAAGTGGTTTTGATGAAGAATATTAGATACCTTGGGAATCTGCATGCAAACTGTGGAATTGGTGACTGATACAATCAATATGAGATAATTGAAGAGCTGACATTGTTTTTGGTTACTCTAGCTTAATGATCTGCTTTATTATAATTAATATGACCATATCTCAAGCATAGCCCAGTGATCCTGTGCTTAATTTCTGCACTATATGACCAAAAGTATATAAAGACACATGACCATTACCCCTTTAGAAGCCTACGGGCTTCTCATTCCAAAGCCAGTGGCAGTATGGATGTATAGATTTGAAAGCCCTTCAGTCAAATGAGCATTTCTGAGGGTAATGAGGGCCATCAACTGGGACTAAGATCCAGGCTCTATGCAGGCAACTCGAGTTCTTCCGTTCCAGACTCATCAAATCATATGTTTATGAAAAGGGACACTTTTCATGCTAGAACATCAAAGGGCCTCCCCCCAAAGTTATAGGCAACACTTGTCTAAAATGTCTTTATATGCTACAACATTAACATTGCCTTTCACTTGAACTAAAATCTCTAGTCCATATCTATTTTGAGCAACATATATTTTGCATGATAGCTTTCTCCAGGGATCCACCAAACCAAGTTTCACCCATCAGTCTGCCGGACAATGAAGTGTGATAAATCATTACAGAAAACATGTTTCTACTGCACTAGAGACCAGTGGCAGCATGCTTTGCACCACTGTACCTGACACTTGTCATTGAGCACTACTCTTTAGTGAATTAAGCTATGGATTGATTATTTTTATATGCTTTATGATTTTTATATGCTACGCTATGCTCTATCTTCTACTGTTTCAATGAGGAGCTGTCGTTACTCTTTGATTCTTCAATTTTATAAAAATAGCACTTAGCAAATGACTGGGCAGACATATTTTGTATAGCACAGTACAGAATGGTTTCTAGATAGTAACTCCTGAAAACTCTAGACTTTGAGTAGAGTAAGAGTAACTAAATATTGTTTGAAGAACTCAATCTGATTTACCCTTTAATGCTAGTTGCTATTAATGCTTGAACAATAAAAAATACAACTTGTTTTTAGTCTTTTGGCTGCTCCCATCGAGGGGTTGCCACAGAGAACCATCTCATCCACACAACGACTTGGCACAGGTTATACGCACTTTCTGATGCAATCCTCCCATTTGCGGGCTGTGGTAGCTCAAAGGGTTAAGGCACTGAGTTACCAATTGGAATGTTGGTGGGTTGAGCCCCAGGTCCACCAGGTCGCCATTGTTGGGCCCTTGAACAACGCCCTTAACCCTATCTGCTCCAGGGCACTGTATCATGGCTGATCCTGTGCTCTAGTTACGCTGGGATATGTGAAAAAAGAATTTCACTGTGCAGTAATGTAAATGTAACAAATAAAGGCTTAAATTAACTATCCAGGCTGGGACCAGCACTGCATCCAGTGGCTACGAATTGAACCCCGGTCTTTCGCATGGCAGGTGAGAAACTTACCCCTGAGCCATCAATGCCCTAGGGTTGGGGTACTTGATCATGGTGGAAGGTGTCTGAATCCTATATACAGTATACGTCTGTGTCTGTGTCTTCTTGGTCTGCATATTGTCCCTTATACCTGGAACACTAGTTTCTGGTACACGTAGAGCACAATCTACACACATTTAAACATTCACACCTAGGAGCAATTGTGTATAATCAGAACCAATGTGTGTTTTTGGGAGGGAGGAAACCAGACATTATAGAGCAAACATGCATGGATACAAAGACAACATGGGAGACACAACACAAACTGTGCTCAGAACCATACTGGGGACCCTGGAGCTATGAAGAGCTCCAGCTACACCACTAAGGAACCCTGAACTAATATTCTTTTTAATATCTTAAATATAATTTCATAATCGCAACATTATTTGTCAAGAGAATATTTTAATGTATACAAACACAAACTCTTCTGTACTTCCTCAAACAGAACATTATACTCTGCTGTCCCCTACTGTCAACCAACCGCATTACAGAATATAAGTGCAGACTGTTAAAAAACTGTCCAATGGCGCCATCTTTTGGCCAGATATAAAATATGCTCAGAATTTTAAAACCAGTAGTTAAAAACGATCTCTTTCGACATTTAGATGCCATTAGTAGTATGATGATTTTGCAGAAAACAAACAAACAAGCAAAAAAGATATCGATTTTTTAATTTATTTTAATTAATTTTAATTTTTTTATCGCTATTATTTAATTTTTTGATCGCTTTTGTACAGATTATACAAATGTTTGGGCCAATTATGAAAAAATAAAAAATAATAAGATAGCAAAAAACTGCCAAGTATTTTTTTGTATATTGACTTAAAATTCGCCATGCAGACACGGTGGATAGTCCATTGATTTATTATTCTATGGGGAGATCGGTATTCCTTAAACCTAATAAATCTCAAGCATGTGGATCCAGGGTGAATAATTTTCTATCATCTCTTGCCTGATGTTCCCGAGGAGCTCAGCGGTGCTCATACTAATAATCTACAGCATGGGCCTGGTGGGGAATGAAAATCAATATATCATCTAAGCAGCCCAAGAGTGGAATCCTTGCTCAGCCTGTGTTTATCTGATGCTCTGTTGACACCATGGACTAGAATTAAACCCTGCTGTCCAATATGAGGGTTTATGGATCTTTCCAAACGACTGTCCTACAGTGTCGCGGTTATTGACCACAAGGTGGCGCTTTGGAGCAGGCGCATTCTGGACGTTCCTGGACAACAATGACAGCAGCTGCAACAACAACAACAACAACAACAACAACAATAATAATAATAATAATAATAATAATAATAATAACAACAACGCAGAAGGAAAGGAAAAATAAAATTAATTTTCACTTCTCTTTCTCAAAGTGCATTATATAGAATATAAAAAAGACCATAAATAAACAATGAACAGTAAGGATCAACAAATGTAATAATAATAATAATAATAATTATTATTATTATTATTATTATTATTATATAATTAAGCAAAGATGGATAATAATAATATAAACAAAAAAATGAAAAGGTACAATATTTTGGATATGTTTAATTTTCTCAGTAGCAGAAATTACTCAGAAACAGCAACAGCAGCAACAACAATAAGACTAAGAATGGACAATAATTATATACATATACAAAGTCAACCAAATACATATACATTTGTACATATACAAAAACCTACACACATTTTCTTTTTTTCCACGAAAAAAAAAGATTATGACATATATTATATTGATATAATATTAATAATATTATAAATATATCGATATATAACAAATACATTTAGTATTAAAATGTTTATACAAGTTTTTCTTTTCCTGAAATGTTTATTACATTTGTTTATTATTGAAATTGTTTATTACTTTTTATTACAAAAATATTTAGGATTTCCAAACATTAGTATTCCAACACAAAACTAAATGTTACAGATAAATATTCTCCAGAAAAGAAAGCAGCATAATATATAAGTGACTACTTTTTAGACAAAAAACTTTTTAATGGAAGCTGTTAGGATTTTGCATTACAGTAAGGAAGCAGGTGCAACAGAATGCAACAGAAGTCCACAGAAGAACAGGATGATTCTGGAGGATACTCATTAAACTTAGTCACACTTTATATAGGCTATAATATGTTTACTGAAGGCATACTTACTCTATTGCATTTATTTGCATGTAACTAATTCTTTTGTACAGTATCGTACAAATAATACCTAACAGGGTTTTCATCATCATCATCATCATCATGAACAACAACAACAGCAACAAGGATCAAAAAGCTTGAAAATAATTAATATTTAAAAATTTTAACTAACAAATCATTAAAAAATACCAAGACAGGTAATTTGTAAAATGTTATTACAACAAATAGTACTTAACAACATTAATCTAAAAACAAGTATTGGTGCCCTAAAACCAACATCTCCTTAATACTAAAAGTGGTCACATAGCTATTGTGGGTATTTTTTTTATTGTTACCTGATTTTTGTTTATTTACGTTTATGTCTACAAGAACCAAGTTCTTGTTAGAGTAACTTGATCTGAAGGCATTTGTTAATGATCACCTCATCTTTACACCACACTGTAAACCCTAATGCTCAAAGTAATTAAACATATTGAGTAGTGTTAGCTTAAATAATTACAATTAGTTCAAATTAATAGACCTTGATGAGTATTTAGAATTTTTGGTATTTATGAGTTTGTAGAAATTACACTTTTCAAGTTAGCTGAACAAGTTTGGTATTTTAAGCCACAGTAACTGTCCCCTTAAAGTTCCACCAATTAAAAATTAGCGATTTTGTGTCTGACGTCATCAATGCACATGTAAACTGCCCACATTGAATTGTTTTGATCAAGATGGTGGATTGGTCTGTCTTCGCATGATGCTGTAAGTATAATCTTTACAAATCTAGGCACCCTAAAGTTGTAAAATAATACTTATTTGATTTGTAACAGAGCTCAGTGGTAGGTGTCTCGCCTGCCATGTGAAAGGGCCGGGTTTGATTCCCAGCCACTGGATGAATCGCCTGTCCCAAGCCTAGATAAAAATGAGAAGGTTGTGCTCAGAAGGGCATCTGGCGTAAAAACTTGTGACAAACCGCTGTGGCAACCCATTGCCAGGAGCAGGTGAAAGACCAACAATTTATTTAATTTGCAACAACTAAAAAAAACTTATAGTATGAGTTCAGCTACTCAGTAATGCAAGTAAATAACGATTAATATGAATGAGTACAACAAACTCAAAAACTGATAGTTCTGTTTATTTAAAATTGGAAACATCATTACTTAAAAGATTTGATGCAACTGATTACCTTTTGCCAACTTATTCGGGTTTACAGTGCAGTAATAAGCTTCTAAAGCTTTGCTTCACACAGAAAATTCTTAAGCATGTCTGTATAGAGTTCACAACATGAAATATTCCACCTGAAGAATGTTTTGTACCACATATGTCTTGTCTTGTCTCTTCATCTCTCTTTCTCTGTACTCTGTGCCCTGCTGTGTCAGGTGGTATAATATAGCTATGCTCCACATGTGCAATGCTAGTTTAAAGTCTTTCCTCTGCAAGGAAGCAATACTGGTGCTGTACTATTCACATACATCACATCTCACACAGAGAAAGACTCTGTGTCTTTCCTGTCATCTCTCTTGACTTAATTTTCAGTATCTTTGTGAAAGGTTAAAGAATGAGGTCATGCAGAATTTGAAATGGCAAAGGCGACACAAAAACCCGCAAATGTTCTTGCCTTCATCCTCTTATTTTTTTCCACATCACTCATTTGCCTGACATCTTTGTCCTGCAATGTCTTCATTTTTCCTTTTTCATCCCGTCTTTCTTCTTTTTCTCACCTGATCCTCCTTTCTTTCCCACAGCTTCCTTTTGAATTCACCCACCACCAGCCTCCATCTTTGCTTAATTAAATACTCTCATGGAAGATGTAATCTTGGAATAGGACATCAGATCAGGCTCTGCCCCATCAATGCAGTATAAATGTGATTGTTTTGCCTGACTGATTTCTGATTTCTAGTCAGGCTCTCTGATTTCATTTGAAACACAGTGAATAGTGAAAACAAGATGAGTTTGCTTGCTTTCATCTGAGTTTACAGAATAACATTATGGTTCATGAGTGATTGTTAGCTGTTCTCCATTGATCTTTTGAGTTCAAGCAAAATCATGAGAGTGAAGGTTTTTTGTGTCTGTTGCCCCAGGACATGGTAATATTACAAGCTTCGTCGAGACTGTGGTCACGGTCAGGTCAACCCCGTTACTGCCTCAGCGCACGCCCGAGTCAAAGGTGTCTGAGAACAAGAGGACAGAAAAGAAGGAGAAAGCATGGTGGGCAAAAGAAATAATGAAGAAAGGAAGAGCCCAGAAACTGACCTTTGCCCCCTGTCTTCCTTTCCTTTTTCACTTTCTCTCTCCCACCCTATGTTTCTCCACTTGTTCTTTTCTGCTGAGTTACCAGAGACTCTTTGTGTCCGGGCCTGACCTGACCCCCAGGCAGTGCCCTTAGTGACCTCTTTACGGGTCATCTAGAGGACACGGCGGTGGAGGGTTCAGTCTGCGGTCTTGGGTCACCTTGTGGTCAACATCAGGTCACTTAGCAGTCAACATCAGTGGTGTTGGCTTGGGACCCTAAAGGGACAAAGTCCTCCTTCTGGTGGGATCTGTTATCAAAAAGTAACTTTGTTGTGTGAACTCAGGTGTGCAGGTGCTTTGAAGCTTGATCTTATCTAAAGTTACTGTATTAGGGCAGTGCATTTACTCCCAGTGCCCTTAACCATAAAAAAACTGTGACCTCACTACTGGTCTAGTAAGCACATCCTACAAGTGAACTCTAACAATGTAATAATATTTTAAGGATTACATCAGTACATCATTAGACTACTGAAATATTGTAAAAACTGCATGATTCAATTTAGTTATACTTATACTCTAATTAGTGCTAGTTTCAGTGCTAGCCATTGAGCTGTATATTTTCCCATATCCAGTAGGACTGACCTTGGAATAACCCCTGACCACTTGCAAGTCAACTTAGGGTCATTTTTTGGTCATCCACAGGGAGACACTTAGCACAGACACGGTTTACACATGTTGTAATTAGCATTGTTGGAAATTAAAAAGTCTGCTCTCGGCCATGCCCAGAGGTCAACCAATAGCTGACGTTAAGACATGGGTTCAATCAGCTGTACACTAAACCCAAGAAATATTGGTTTGCACAGAAACAAACCAATGTGATTGAACCCCATATGCAATCTACCTGCAGCTGTGGGTCATCCACTGGTCACACAAACTGTTAGAAAGTGTTTTGAAACATTGGTAGGAGTGATGGACTGTCCAAGATTATTACTTCTGACCTCTTATGCAACACTGAATGAGATAGTTGCCATTGTATTACAAGATGTTTATTTTTGTGGTAATTGCAAGGCATCCCTGTTTTATGAAAGCATTTGACACAACTAGCCTGCCTCTGAGTAGATTTATGCTTTAATACAAGGCAATTTGTTTTTCATTGTTATGAAATATTTTGACAGTTTTATATTATCATGCCTGTTTGTTATACAATTTGTATAAGATATAAGAATGAGCGCACATTGTTTGGCAAAGCCCCTTCGCATTTAATGCCTATAAGAGGAAACCTGAAAACATAGACATCTGGACTGAAATATTAAAATATGAACATGCTACACAGGTAGAAACTACCATCCATGGATTAAGATTTCTATAGCGTTGATAACAGGTACTATATGTATACCTGAAGTGTTTTGTTTCTATATCATTTATGAAAACATCTAAATGTTGTCACATGGTCATGAATATTAATGTGACCTCAAATTCACCCGAAATTCGGGCAGGTTGTCTGGCGGTCACCAGCGTGGTCCTGCACTCTTACTCAGCATCTAAAGAAGCCAATTGACTGGGTGATAGTCTGGACATGGCTATTGAAATCTATTTGAAGTGCATTTGACCAGGATCTGACCTACTAGTAGCCAGGGTCACTTGGCGGTCATCTTGAGGGCTAGGTTTTGGTCAGTATAGACTGTGCCCTCTGAGCCGCCGTAGGATGGCAGTGCATCCAGGCCGGCAGGCTGCCTGTCAGGTGAGCTTGCGGCCTCATTTATCCTGCCTCTAATCATTACAAATGGGGGAGAGTGGCGTAAACAGGCATCATTAGGACCACTCGTCACAGGCACTCACGTCCACTTTAAAGCACCATTATAACTCCAAGGGGCCATTCATAATGCACTCTCTCGGGGAATGAGGAAAAGAGAGAGAAACAAAGACAAGGAATGAGAGAGAAAGAGACTGAGAGTGAGAGAGAGAGGATGAAGTCATTTTTGATATCTAGTGTGACTCAGACGGTGCAGTTTGGATAGTAATTACTTGTGTCTATGGTTTGGATACATTATGCATTTTCAGTGTGGTCTAGAATAGAGTAGAAATTTCTGAGTGGACCACACTGACATGTGACAGATCTCCAACATCTTTTGGGCAGTTGCATATTTGATGATGTTTCGTAGAATTGTCAGTGTGTGTGTGCGTGTGTAGAAGGAGGAGGATCTCGTACGCAACGAGTTCATCGGCAGGGCAATGACAGACTCTCCATTCTCAATCACACTGTAGTCCCCTGGGGCGCGCAATGCTGCTGCCTTGTGTGCATGAGCATCAGTGTTTGCGTGGGTTAGAGAAAGAAAGAGACAGAAAGTGTGAGACAGAGAGAGGAAATAAAGGAAAGAAAGGAGGGTATTAAGGAGACAAAAAGGCAAGAACAAAAAGAGAACAAGGTTTAGAAAGAGTAAGTGAGGTGTGGTGCTCTCACAGACACTAAGGAAACATTAAGAACAGATGTATTTTGGAGGACATTTCTTTCTTCTTTGTATTTCACTAAAAAACAAAGTGTGTGCGCTAAATTGACTACTGTTACACAAATGACATCAGAGGCACGCCATGTGGCATTGCCATGGCAATATCCATAATCAGCAGGCAGCTACACCTCACTGAAACTCCTTATTAGTGCCTAACTAACAACCTCTGCATCTCTCTCTCTCTCTCTCTCTCTCTCTCTATCTCTCTCTCCCTCTTACACTCTCTCTCCACCTGCTCTTCACCCCATCAGTACTGGGGTCATCATGAGGTCAGGAGGAAAAATGAACCACGTTCTCTACGCTGCGTAATGCTGCTCCATGCCTGCTGATGGAATTCTCTCTCTCTCTCTCTCACTTCCGTTCTCTCTATCCTCCTCTCCCACACTTCATTTCTTTGCCCAATCTCCTGGCTTATCTTGTCTGTACATTCCCTCAGGCCTTCATTTCTCATCCCTCCTTTTGTTCAGAAGGACAGAAGATGGACAGATGTGATAAAGGACTCTGCAAGTAAAGCACAGGGTGGCAATTCTGCAGCTTGATGTTGATGTTGTGATCATTAAGTCAAGCTTTGAATGTTGGTGTCACCACTAAAAAGAATTACACAAGGGGAATCTGACATAGTGGTGTGTATACATATGCTAAGGGTAAACTGGCTTCTAGTTTGTTGCTGGAACATCCTGTTTGTCTGGATCAAGCTTTATAAATAGCTCCTTTCTATGTGGCTTGCTGGGTATGTTGAGAATTTGACCAATAATTCTGAAGAATAACATGGTTTTAGATGGAATTAACGTACACTTAATCATTTCCACAGCCAGCAGCTGCACTATCTGGAGAATGTCTAATGTTTCTGACCTTGCATTGTTACATTTAAGACAAAAACTTTTGTTTTTCATGAAAAAAGAGTTGATATAAGCTTATTATGCTGCCAGTCTATTTGACTCTGACTCGGTTAGTCATCCAGTCATGCATAGCACTTGTGCTCAGACTACAAAAATGAGTCAGTCAGCATTACATGGAAAATATCCCAAGGCTTTAATACGTAATTCCATGGTCTCAAGGACTACTGGCGTGAGTCAGGATTATGTTAGTCTCACAAGTAGGAAAATGTTTATTCTTTTTCTTTAGATCTTAAGGAAAAAAATTTCATCTGCCCTAATTTTCATCTTTGTCTTTGATTTCCATGCAAAACCTATATATAATGTATAAAACCTATATACAGTATATAAGGGTGTTTGGTTGGCTGACTAGAATGAGAGTACCACCTTTTGGTCTCTAGATGTCAGCAGTGGCTGAAGTAGATGATAATGGCTTTCCAGCGACAGCTATTTTAGAGATAGTCTTTCTACCTCCTTTATTGATAAGTACCATCAGTAAAAGAAACTCACTGACACTATAATTCAGTGAAAAATAGGCCTAATCTGTGTCTGGATGATTGCAGTGTAGAGATTTGTATTGATTCCCATCAATTTCGTGTAAAATTAGTGGTGTGGTAAGTCATGAATCCTAGTCTCCAAACAAAGGTTATATACTTGCATACAAATATATACCTGCATATGTGGGATATTATAGTAATATAGTATATTATTGCTTTTCATGATAATAATAATTATAGTAGGAATACATTGAAGATTTCCCATAAATCAAATTTTATCCAAACATATAGTTGGACCAAATGCAAGACTTTTCTAGTAATTGATTACATTCTGGTTTTGATTTGCAGTACATATTTCAAAATTATTAATTGATAAAGCTTTTAATTAACAAAAATGATTACATGTTATTAATGATTCATACATGTTAGTTTCCTAGAACAAATGCAAATAGTGTATTGTTGGAGTGTATAATATATAAAACATTTCAAAAACACCACATTTAGAAGTAAATCTATTAAAGGTATTGGATGTAGTATGCATTTTGTTTTTTTTATACAGCATATACTTATTATAACAGAAGATATTTTCATTAAGTGCTATACTGCCATGTTGTGTATTACTATGTATTTATGTCATTGGCCTACAATATTATTCATTTTCAAAGTAATGCATGCAGTTACTATAGTATTGCCTTTTTAATTATTGCATTGTTAAATATTATCTCAAGGTGTTCAAAGGTGAATCCTCCCCTTAACCTTAACCTTAACCTTAACCTATTTTCACAGGGTTTAGTAATAAATGCTGATAGCTTTCACATGAGTTGCTATGAACAATATATTAAAATCGTATATGCATTATATGTACTGCAGCTCAACCTATTAAAAACTAGACACTTTCTGTACTTTAAAATAAAATGCTACCACTGAAGGAAAAATGGATGCACAGGAAAGGCAGTTGTGTATGCATATTGTTTCAGCAATACTGTTTGCTTTTCGATATGTTTGGATACTTTGGAAATGTGGATACTGAAGACTTATGGTTCTCCAAAGATATGCAAACAAACTTCAAGCACTAGGAACAGATGAGTCTTCTGCAGCTCTGCATTGTCTAAATGACCTGTGGTAGGTTCCTTGTTCGACAGTAAGCAGGGCTGTTTGTGAGGCCCCTTTCCATCCTAATGCCTTAAGTTCTCCATGATCACTAGTTTATGCTGTGGCTATCCGGTGTGCAGCGACAGTATTGTAATTTATGCGTTCTAAGTAAGCACTGCCCACTCCCAAATGGACAGACTTTGCACATTCCAGGGCTCCCATGAGAGAAATTCAGTGGCAAAGCGTCTCAGGACTCCCAGGTGGACTCGATAATTATATACTGGTTATACCCTCGTATGGTTATGCTCTGCATATGGAAACATGGCAGATTATGGATGTTTATGCAAAAAGAGATTTAAGATGATTCGGTATACTTTACAGTGCTCAGAGGATGACGACTGAATGAAATATAGAGCACCAGTTTGAAAATGGCATTTCCTAATATCAAAAGCTTGGCATAAGACTGAAGGATGTAATGGCAGAATAGGATGCAGGGGCAGGGTTTTAATCTGATAAACTGGCTATCAAGCTATGTGTGTGTGAACAAGATATGACATGTGACAAGAGGCTAAGAGGAAATTGGGCCTGTTTGTGAGTTTTTGTCAAAACTGTGACAATGGTGTCATAGCAACGAAGTGATTTTAAAAGCCTCATAATAGCCTGCTGTGAAATATCTCTAAAATTAGAGTGGCTATTTGGGTATGAATGATCTTGATTTCCGAGTAACAGCACAATTTACAATCAAATCACTTCTCCACTTCTTCTTTAATAGAGGACAGAGGGCATTTCTAATGGAAGATTGCTGTTTTCTTCTGGGAATCATATAACAGCCCTGACTCTGCATAGTAAGGCATGTTCCATCTGCTTTAGGTTCCTGAGAATAAATCAGCTCCTGTAGTGAAACTGCAGGGGATTGAAACAGAATTTGTGACATCTGGAATCAAGACTAGGGGTCCTGATCAACACTTTCTGCACTTTCTCAGCACTTTGTGCATACCCTTCTGATTATTTGAGGCCTACTGTATGCTTAATGTGCATACTACATATGTCTAATGTGCATACAACATACATTATGACTGTATCTGCCCAAAATCATTATGCATGAATATAAATGTGTATATATGTATGTATACTGCAAGGCAAATAGCTTGTACTGTGTACTTGTACAAAATGTACATAAATGTGCAAGTGTGTGTGTGTTGCTCATGAGGTGTGGACAGCTGGCATTCTTTTGCCCATTCTACTGGAAACTATGCCAACCTGACCATCATGGCACCTGCCATCCATGGCACCCAGTCATGCCCGGTAGTCAAGCCACCAGTTGCCTGGACAACCTCGGCCCAAAGCCCACCAAACAAAGGGGGCAATTATGATTGAGCGACACAGGAAACCAAAAAAAGAATACAAATGAAAGATCTAGGATCATAATCTCATCACCTGGCATAAAACATATACATGTTTAAATATAACATTTTGTTCTGATGCAAGAAAAAAAAAACTTAAAGCTATCATGCTTATTTTATTCAGGAAATCCAGAAAGTATCTATGGGTTAAATGTGCCAGCAACAAAAATAATGCATGGGACATAGTATTTAATTGCTTGCTTTAGAATTATTATCATTATCTCTATGCCAATTAAGAAAAATGAATAACAATTCATATGATGTAATTAATTTGAAGTTTTCTGAGGGTGGTTAATGTTCATCCATGTGACTGTCTTCATATGAAATTGTTCAAAGTTGCACAAACTGTTCATGAGATTTAGTTGTGTCACTATTTCTGTCATTTTTTTCTCCAATATAATTATAGCACTGCAGCATGAAGTCTTCTGTACTTACATTTTCACACATTAGTACTTTTTAACACGCAAGTAATATTTAACATGCACAATCTGTGTCACGTTACTCCTATTTAGTAGTTCCACACTAGATACAATTATTGGATTTTTCATAACATTTTACAAATACTGGCAACCTATGCAGTATTTTGTGGTTTAAATTAAATGCAACTGATGTATGTTTTTGCAGTGTAAGTATTGGACTGGAAATGGCTGTGAAACAGAGAAACTCATTCAAAAGCGGCCATCATTTTCTTGCCTGCATGAACACAGCGAGTTCTTCATTAGCAGAGGAAATCATCCCCTCCACCCACTCACTCCCCCATCTCCAAATGTCAGAGAGGATGGAGGTTTGTGTGTATGTGTGTGTGTGCGTGTGTATGTATGTGTGCGTGTGTAAAGATGCCAGATGGATGGTGGCATGAGACACTATTTCATGTTTCACTGTGCCACACGCTGTGTGGAGGAGATGTGTGTGCGCGCCTATATGTGTGTGCGTGTGTGTCACGAGCGTCTGTGCACAGCGAGAGATTAATTCTGCTAAATTAATTGGGCTGAGATTGAAAATGAGAGAGCGAGCAGGTCGCAGCTGAGTGCGTGAGCCACCCGCCTCGCCCTGCGAGCGCAACACACACATGCTTATTTGCACGACACCCCTGTTTGTTTGCATGTGTGAGTGCATGCATACACACACACACACACACACACTCATTGTTAGATGGAATGTATATATATGCACAAGCTGCTGCAGTCAGAATTGTATTCAAAGTCTTTCTCGTGCACGCGCAACACATACATGAGCACACACGCACACACACACAAACCATGGTGTAAGGTGGGACAATGGGCTGCTTTTGAGAAGGAAGCCTGCTATAAATCTCTCTCCATAGAGGAGAATGTAGGCTACACTGGGAGGAGAGAGAACATTGCAGCATGGTGAGATGAAAAGAAATAGAAGAAGAAAAAAATAATATACACTCAAGTTTTTGCTACGTATTTACCATTTTTGTGACCTTATGCATTACTGTATTATTATTTTTATCATTATAGCCCAGATTGTACATCTAGTGAAATGTACAGAAGTTGAAGCCTAGCTGACAGAAAGAAAAGACAAACATATAAAGAAGAGAGACAGACTAAGAGTGAAGGAGATAGAAGCAGCTTCACCAGTCTGACTGCGTGTATCTTTACAGAGCTCTGTTGCGCTTGAATGAGCAACTCAATTATCCCCGTTAATACTGCCTCAGTCTCGAACACCGATCCCATTACGCGAGAACACATCGCCTGAAGGCTACACACACACTGCTGTAGTGACAACAGGACATTGCCTACACACACTGATTCATAATGAAGTGAGAATTTTTATCAAAATGAAAATGAACCATTTTATATCCGAGAATGCTTAATCTGTGCAAAGTGAACACACAAACCCAATAAATGGGCCCCAGTGTTCAGAGGTTCAGGTGTCTTAAGACATGGAGGGAAAAGGCTATAATAAACTATAATAAATAACTCTAAACATAAATATTTATGTTTATTATGAACACTTTCTAAGACTGAATCCCTCTGTTTTAGAATCATTAATGGTTTTGCTAAAAGACAGACAAACCTCTAAAGGCTGGATTATAGTTGTGCTTACCTACATGCATGCAAGATGGCTGCCACATGTATCCTGCAGTCATTTGTAGTACTGCTTGTACACGGCTTCATAAATGAGCCGTGTGGTACAATACAGACATAAGTAGTGGAAACAGAGTAGACAGTGTGGCTGCTACTGGCAAAACAGCTGTGTCTAAAATCACATATTGTGCAAGGCACTTACTGACACTTGGTGCATTCTCTGTTTTATCTATTATGTTTACTGTTTGACTGAAAAAAAAATCTCACTTAGTCTTTAAACGTAACCAACGGTCTGTTTTCCATAAGGGCAAAGTTTTCTATTTGGGATGCAGCTCATGACAGTAATCATGACAGCAGCATAAAGTCTTAACATTTCTGTGCATGAACTCGCTGAGCTCTTATGACCAAGTTGGTCAGGGATATTTTGGCTCTCATATGCCATCAAGAGATTTTGGCACTGGTGGCTCAGTGGTAGGTGTTTCGCCTGCCATGCGGAAGGCCCGGGTTCAATTCCCAGCCAGTGCCCAAAC
>JAQMYJ010000008.1:10759133-10761633 GCA_030014305.1 Clarias laeviceps
AAGTTGTAGTGCGGACTGGGTATTCCGCTGTGGCGACCCCTTGTCGGGAGCAGCCGAAAGAACAACAACAACAACATGCCATCAAGAGATTTCCATAAAGTAACCAGGTTAGTATATGAACAATAGCACTTGCATTGCTGTTGCTTCTGCACAGGGTTCTGGAAAGTTGCATGTCAACCTGGTAGCCACATTTTTCCAGCATCACAGCAAGCTGTTGTGCAAATATGTTTCATACATATTATATAACAAGTGGGGTGCATGAGGGCATAGTAAGTAGTGTTGTCTCACAGCTCCCATTTCAATTCTGGGCTTGGGTTACTGCTTTGCAGCATCAGGCTCCCCATATCAAACCTAAGCTTAGGTTACTGCCTGAACTCTTCCTTTGCATTTCCTCCATGTTATCCGGTTTCCTCCCACCTCCCATAAACAAGCTTGTTTCTTGTTCCTTGCGGGCGTATTTCCACTTCACACCCAGTGTTCCTCAGGTTCTGGATCTGTCATGTCACTGACCTGATTTAAAAAAAAAAAAACCTTTATGAATATGAAACAAATAACAAATGGGAAACATTTATAAAACAAAGATAATGTACAGTCCATGCCACTGTTAGTCATGCCTCTTCTCCTTTCAAGTTTGTCCAAATATCCTCATATCTTCATCAGTTCTTCTCCATCTCAGTCTTTTTATACCTTTAATTGAAATACAGACTCAATGCATGTATGATGTAGCCTTCTGGCACAGACTTAAACAGAATCTAACATAAAGCCTGTGCGTGCAGACAGATTGATGCATCTCTCATCTCCAGCCTGACTACACATAGCTCATCCTCAAGTGAACTAAAGAGATATAAAGAAAGAGAGCGAGATAGAGAGATAGAGCAAGATATATATATATATATATATATATATATATATATAGAGAGAGAGAGAGAGAGAGAGAGAGCAATCACTATCTGTGTGTTAGAGAATAAAAAGACAAAATATAAAAGAAGATTATATGCCATAATTAGGAGAGCATGAGGGCATTTAATGATAACAATGCACATATGGCCCAAACAATATGAGAATAATAGAAGGAAAGTACTGGTAAGTAAGTAAAATGTGGAATTCATTTTAGAGAATTGACAAGAGAAAGACTTTAAAACTGGTTTCGATTAATTTAAAATTATGGTTTCGAGTATTTAAATTTTGTTGTATAAATTTGTGGAATAAAAAATGTCATGCCTTCTCAAAGGTGCCCATTTATTATTTAATTAATAAAAAAAAGAATTATGTTGTAGAAATTATAATCCTCTGTAATGAAAATAAAATCATACTTTCACCAATAAACACTTGTTAACTGGAATCTAGTGACAATTTCAATTTCACTGTGCTTTATGTGATATACACAAACATACAGTTCTGTGCAACAGTCTTAGGCTGAGCCACCCCTCATTTCTTCATATTAAATTAAATGACATAAGCTTAATTACATAAATGGGAACAAATGTTTTACTGCAACAGGCAACAAAGTGCCTAAATATACTATTCAAAAAATGGGTTGCATATGTAACAACCTCTTCCCCTATTGTCTGTTCCAACCACTCAGCATTCGGCATCACCAGTGTACTAACTACCAACCACCAACATCTATCATCTGCACCTGTTTCTTACTGTTTCATGCCTTAAGTCAGTTTTTTTCTTTTATTCTTTTATTCTTGAACGATTTATAGGTTTTTTGATGTAATAAACAAGCCTACATTACAAATATAAGAAAGTCTGGCTCTGGAAGTTTATTTAAGAGTTCAAGACACAGAACCAGATGAGACAAGATCAGGGAAGGAAGTGTTAGGCGTTAGGCTGGACTGGAAAATCGGCTTTAATAGGCTGGGAAGAAGAATGAAAGGATTTTGCACAATACTGTACACACACACACACACACACACACACACACACACACGCAAACACACACACACAGTGCTTATTTGAATAGAAAAATAGACAAAAAAATCTGTAGTGATAAATAAATAAATAAATATATAAAGCAACACTTATTAGTTCAGCATAGCTGTTATGATTCTGAGAAATTATTATATTATAAATTAATAGCTAAATAAATTATTATATATATTAGCCTTGGAATCAAAAGCTAATAAATTATTATATATATTAGCTTTGGAATCATTAACTCCCTGATGTCTCAATTTATTATTCAGTAACTACACTAAAACTAACAGAAAAGCTACATGGTTACAAATGTAACAAAAGAGGAATGTAGGTCTGGACTCACTGCCCGGTCCTAAAAGTTTGAGGGGGTAAAGATTACACATCAGAGGTTCCATGTTTGTTTCTCGTCAGAGTGTAAGTGCTAAGCACAACATTTAAAAAAAAGATAAAATAAACCATGTAAATGAATCTGATGAGACAGAGTTTGACTATGATATTCTAATGCTCAGACATAAATACTGCACAGAAAGCTTCTTCAACTGCTTCTTCTTAAACTTACCTAAAGAGAAAATGACGC
>JAQMYJ010000008.1:10764133-10778460 GCA_030014305.1 Clarias laeviceps
CATTAGAGTCTAGGCTAAGAGTCATTCAGGAACCAGTGTTATTTGGAAACTAGCAAAATGTGGAAAAGAAAGTAAGTAGTAGTGTGGAGAGGAAAAGAAAAAAACAAAATTGGAAATACATAGACAGCGAGAAAGTTGTGTGTGGGGGGGTGCACTATTTTGAAAACCCCAGGAATGCACATACTCTCCACACATGGAGAGTGCTCAAGGTGAGAACCAGAAGTGTAGAGCTCTTGATGCTTCCCTGCACCCTGCCCTCTCTGTCCTTCAAATAACAACCCAACACATTCTCTGAGGATGGTCGAGGCCGTTGGCTGAATGGTCGGTTCACACGCTACAGTGACGAGAACCAAAAACAACATCCGTGTCAGATTTATGATCTGGGAATGGCCAGAGCCCCCCGTCATGCAACCACAGGTGAGAGCAGGGAAACAACAGCAGGGATTCAGGGCCAATCTCCACTGAGCATGCCCAGTTGCTCAGGAAATATGCATCTGGGAAGCAAAAAGCGACCTGGAAGACTGCATGGGAAGTGACCTGATGACGTGAAGGATGACCCCTGGCACAGGCCCCATGTCAGGCATTGAAGAAACACGGGAGTGGAAAGGAACTGGATGGGAGTAATTTGGAGAAAAGACTAAAGTGTCGTCGCACCCTGGAGGTTTCTGCAGATGCTGGTGCGAAATTCTGGCCTGATGTCCTGTCTTACCATCAGTGATGGGTGGAGTGACTGAAGAAAACAGCAGGGCTTTGTTGGGGGAAATCTGAATGTGAAAAAAAGTGTGTACTTCAGACTTAAAGGACCATCTGTACACAGTCTTGAAGGGAAGTGCAAGAAAGGAAGACATTTTGTCTACAGCTGCTCTTAACTTCCTGTCTGTCTGAGGAGTTACCCAGAGTTGTTGTTTCCTCAGAGATATTCACATACATGCACTAAAACATACACTTAAATACATGAACATACACTTAAATAATATCCTACACCATCCCTGACCATTGTAACAATCTATATGAACTTGATCACTTTTATATTAGTAGGCCACTTGCTAAATTGAATCATTAGGCATGATCATGAGCACATTAGCATCCTATTTTTGTTTAATTGTATAGCCTGTGGTCACTGCTACCCTGCTGGCTAGCTGAGGACAAAGCAGCTTAGCTCAAGCATGGCGAGGTGCTTATCTAGGGTGCCCCCTCCCTGATAACCCTCATTAATTCGTATCAACTTTTACAATATTGCTTCAATACTTTGCACTTTAGCAATTTAATCTGTTTTAGTGAAGGAAGGAATTATTCTGTCTGTTCAATTCTTTAGTTTTAAATACCTTATCCAATACTATAGCCACAGAATTTGGGAGGAGAGGCTTATATTAAGTCATAATAGTATGTAATATAATATGATAATACACCCTTGATTTATACACCTTATTAATTGTATACCACATTTCAACATCTTTTTCAACACATGGTATTAATTTTTTGTTTATATCAGCATGGCATCCTTCTGACAAAAGAAAGTTTCACACTAGATACAATGGCAGAAAAATTCTGAATATACACTACCAGTCAAAAATTTGGACACATCTTCTAATTCCGTGGTCCATTATGTAATAATGCTTTATTTACTGAAATACAAGGCACATTCAAGCAAAACCGGGATTTTTGTTTGTGCAGAATAACAAAACACAGATTCAATAGTAAAAACTACCTTTATTTCTCTATATAATTCCCTTTGACACTAATGCACTTATCTGAGCGTTTTACTAGTGTTGGAACCATCAAAATAAAGTTTTCTTAGTACAGTATGCTGGAGCCATGATCAAACTGCCTGCTTCATGTTTGAAAGGCTGGCCTCCCAGGAACTTCTTATGACATAAGTCATGTAATATATAGGGTCACCTAAATATCTGGATCTATTGGCAAAATGTATTAGCTAAAGGTAACTTATAGAAAATGCTCAAACTGATGGCCTCTCATTTTATGGAACATGTGTATGCATATGAATGTCAAACATTTCTTAAAGTACAAATAGTGACGTTGGTATATGCAAAGATGATTATTTTCACAGAAAAAAGTTGAGTGTTGTTAAGTCTGGTTCTCTTTGATATTCTAACTTAAGGTTTTGAAACCATGTTGGGTTTGAAATAAAGAAAATAGTCAATTCCAACTAAGACAAAATGCCTATTGACTTAGACTTTCAGGCAATCCTGGATAAACATCCAAGGTAAATTCTGTACTTAAAAATAATGTGTCCCTAAGAGGCTTTTCTCACATTCCAGAACTGTTTGTGAGAGCATGCCAAAATGTCCCAGAATTGAAATTCCTGAAACAAACCTTAAGATGTGTTCACAAATAAATTCCAATGTACTTTCAACTCGCTATTAACTAAACCAAACTCATGTCGAACTGTCAGAAACTGTCTGTGACCATTTATGATTTACCTCCAATGTACCTACCCATGTTTTTACTATAAATTGTCATTTATATAAGGCCCAAGACATTCACTGGCAGACTAATTTAAACTTCCAAGGAAACTACATGCACTTACACAATGTGTTACATTAATACAACTTATTGCACACTTACAATATACATATTCTGTAAAATACATTTATATACAATATACATTATTTTCTTTTGTAGTACTTCCTATTTGTTCTCCTTTTAATGTATATTTTCTAACAGTTTGAACAACATTACCAAGGTAAATTCCTTGTATGTGAAAACTTACTTACTCTGGTTCTGATTCTGATACATGACTTGTAAAAACATGGTAATATTTATTTTAAACTCCCTATAATTGGTCGACTTACAATGATTATTTGGTCATGGACCATATAAAAGGCAACATATTTTAATTCATATCTTGACAGCTCAACCTGGATCTCCACCTTCTTATTAACATTTAAATATAGATGGTGCAAAATTTGATAAAAGCTAACAAAAAATAAACACTTATTGAACAGTCTACGGCCAACCCACAAACAGCTTTATCCTTGTTATTTAAAAGCACTACTTTGTTGGTGGAGAATAGCATTCTACACCTCATGTAAAAATTACATTTTGAAAATAAGCCACCTAAATTAGTTATGTAATGTTGTACTGTTTTGGGAATTCATAGCCAGAATCTTTTTTTTTTTGAAGTCACTTGATGCTAAGAAGTCACCTCATGATATTTCAAATATATGGTTATATAAAAACATAAGGCATTATGGAGAAACAAATACTCCTTACTCCTACTGCTTTGATTTAAGAATATAAACTTGGTTTAAAATACTGTGTATTAGTGTATTAGTGTAGGACCTTATTCAGTAATACTTTCTTCTAGCCATGACTGAACTTTGCCCTAAGCACAAGTACAGTGTTGAGAGTCAGCTTTCCAAAAATACAAAAGCATGTCAATATTGACACTCTTTAAATGTTGCATATCAGAATGGGTGGTGTATTTTTTCTGGTGCCACATTACAATGCCACTTGAGACCTGCCTCAGATAGGCATTAATTGGTTCAAGAACACCTTCGAAAATATCGGTACAAGTTTAAAGGGAGAAGATTCACTGTTTAATTTGCAGTGCATTAATGTTGATTGGGGATAATATGTCTACGCATTAGACATTTTCTATTGGGTATAATTAAGATAAACTTGAACTACTGCACTCTACTGCACAGCTGCTTTTAGTGCCATTATTATGGTTCTCCTCAGGTTCGTGTACTTTCACTGTATATTACTGAATTTCAGGTTTTTATTAGGATACACAAGTAGTTATGCTATGATACTGTAATTGCAAGGCATCGTTATCATACACCTGCTGTTTTTTCATCCTACATCTCAATTTATCATACTCGTACGAGTGTGTTTATGATTAAGTTTGTGGGAATGATTACAGTGATGTTTGGTATGATGAATGAAATAATTCCTGAAATGTCATTATTCTACCAGGTTCTCATTTGTTTGCTGTCTTTAAGACTGGTCATGGCTAGGACAATATATATACTTTTATTTGTAAATTTTGTATGATTATCCTGAATGGATTTCACAAACACGTTCTTAAAGAAAGGTATTAGATAATTGCCCAGGTTTTACCTTCTCTCAATATCATATAGTTATAAGAGCAGTGGCATTCACAGCAGTAATGCCCTTGGTGCTTAATTTGTGAGCAGCCAGGTCAGGAATTGCCATAATTTATAGATTCTGTTCTGTTAATCATGAGTGATGTCATGTTGGCATATCATACAGGGACCTGTATCTGTCACTCACCTAGTTTGTGGCTCTTGGGAATTGTTGTATTGATCTGTCACTAATTAGGCCTGGATTAAGAAGTGCACTAGTGTGAAGCAAACATGAGTGGAGATCTCTATTTCATAGTACTGCATTGATTTCTGCTAATGCTTCACTGAGGCCATCCACCATGCCTGCACATAATGGTGTGACACAAAGAAGGTCTGGAGTTTGGTAGAAATTATACTTAACTCATGATCTGAACCACTTATGCAGTTCCTTCGATGATGCAAGCAAATCTTACTGACTCTGAATCAGTTGTTAAAGCCAGTGAGAAGCTGAATGAGCAATATTTTTTTTATCTGTTTCATATTCAGTTTTACATGTAATAAAGGACAATAATATTGATGATAATAACATAGTATTAATCTTCCATGGTATTAGGGTAATGCACTAAACTGGATAGCTTGTAAAAAATTACAGGCCTAGGACTAGTATACAAATCTCTCATGCTTAGACAGTCCCCTACACATTTAATTTTTTTTCACCTTGAGCTTTGTGCTTGAAATAAACTTAATGTGTGTTAAATATTTAAATTTATGGCATATTGCCTTTAATACAAGCCAATGAGAATAAATTTTCATGAGGGGATACATTTTCATTTCATCTCTGCCTGTAGATTAGATTAGCTGTTTCATTTTGTTATTAAACATTAAATTGCCACGTTATATGAAATGCCACTAGAGAGTCTTTCAGAGAGGTACTTACCAACAAACAGCTCCTGAAAAAAGTAAATGACAGAGATGGTGAAAGACAGTTTAGTGATATAAAATCATGCTTTGCAAAACTGTAGTTAGTGCATTTCTTCACTTCAAGCAGCAGCCCAGCAAAAACTTAGTATCTTGTTTAAAAGCCTGTGATTTTCATGCAATTGACAATATAGATTTATGTTTGTTTAAAAAATAGAACACAGTTGGTCACCCTTTTCCTGTATACCTGTATAACTTTTCCTAATATCTGCCAATAAATAATCATTTTATACTGATACTGTACTCAAGATACTCCATACAATAACTTATACATAACTTATATTTACGGTCTCAGAGAACCCAGCTATAAAATGTAAATTAACACACACACACACACACACACACACACACACACACACACACACACACACACACACTATTATTTTCAGTGTACTGAATATTGGAATATAAATCTGGATATAAAAATATGTAGAAGAAAAAAAATGCTGCATTTTGAACTTAATGCATTTCTTTATTAAATGCAACACTGAGGTTACAAGGCAGTAAAGGCATAGCCAACAGATCACAAGGCCTATAACATCTGTGAAATATGTTAGTTCCTACTATCAGTTATATACTGTAAGCAGCATCAGCTCCTATTTTGTCTGTTTTAAAATCTGTTTCATCTTAAACACATTTACCTTGGACTAATATAAAAGACAGATACTCGAGACTTCCTAAAATGCTAAGTAATCATATTCTTTATTTAAATTTATTACAGTTATTTGAATTACATTTTTAAAAATAAATTTACATAAAGCATAAAAATAACATTACAATGTAGGCTCAGAAGAACAAAGACAAGAGAGAGAGAGCAGATGCATGTGAGAAAACATTAAGTAAGGCTAACTAGCATCATCTTAGTGACTAGCTTTTAAAAATTAAAGAGAAATGTGATAAATTTCAAAAAGAGAAGTACTCTTGAGTGGCAATTACTGAAAATACTACTACTACTACTACTACTAATAATAATAATGTTTGAACTATCACAATTGACAATTCAACACAATTTCTCTTGTAAAAATATTCAGTAATCCTAGCTACTGATTTCAGTAATTAGTATATTGTAACTACAAATATTTCTGGTCCTTTTACAAAGCAATGACATAATTGTTCATTGTTTCTTAACAGGACACCCATTTGAGTTATATGTGCTAGTCGTGCTCTTATCGAGATATAAAATAAATTGGTCATTAGCCATTTAATCTGTAGATTTCGGCTGTACTCTGTTTGCGAGCTGCTGAGAGATTAGACGGCCATTTCTTTTTTACTCTTGGCACTATGAGGCAGATGGTTCGTTTACAGTTGGTGGGAACAGAGGGACTCTCTAATGCCCATCGTGGGGGAGGCATTGAACCAGCTTCCCTCAGTGAGTGATTTACTGGCTTAGATCTGAATTGCTTAACTCTAAAAGCTGGGAAGGCACTGGCTTTTGCTTTCTTTGTGTCACATTATCCACTGTTGTTTGAAATTTTGTGAGATGGAGCTGACCTTGAAGAAAGATAGAATTGGGACTGCTATGTGTGAAAAGACGGAGAATGACTGGGCAGCTTGTGCTGACTTGGCTTGGAATGGGTGGAATGCCAAATAACCCAGAAGCTGGCCAAATGCTGAAACTGTGTGTATTGAAAGAACAGACAGAAAGAGAATGTGTTTGTGCATATGTGTGAGTGAGTGTGTGTAGGTTTTGTTGTGGAGGAGTACAGGCTGATTGTTTCAATGAAGCAATTTGATTCAATTTTCCACTCAATAAAATTAGCCATCAGGACTGGGGCCGTTTGGCTGTCCGCACTCACTCATTTCCAGATTCCTCTCCTAATTGAACGAGTTTATGTACTTGTCTCTGGGAAATTGGAAAAATTCATCACCTGGAAAATGTTATATTTTTCTCCCTCCCGGCTGTGCACAGCTTGTCCCCCCTCAACCCCTCTCTCTTTCTTAACTTCATCAGTGATGAGCAGCTATGAAATTAATTTGTTAGTATATAACAGGAGGTGCTCTCCAGAATTGTGTGTGTGTGTGTGTGTGTGTGTGTTAAAAAGCTATTGGATACTATATTGCAGGTTAATCGCCATCAAAATAGTGGCCTTGACAGTACCATAATCGCAGGGAGCTTTTTTTCCATTTAGAAATGTGTCTGGTGAATTAAAATCCAGCGTTCCTGGTTATTATAATGTTGATGCTATCAGCCATTAACATCCTAACAAAGCATGGATTTTGGTTGATGTTCTTCGTGTCTTTGGAGTATTCAGAGAAATTCAAAAGTTCTGATTTTTCTTTTTATGAATTATATTTCAATGTATTTAAGTGAAATTGTACATTTATTATTTTGCCAATTTCTTCACATTGTGTGTCTTTATTATTATGAATTATCCGACAAAACTATACAGAATATCTAGGAAAAGCTGCAAAAAATATTGGAAACTTTTTTCTGCTATTGTGAAGACCAGCAATAAAGTAAAAAAAAAAAAATGTATATAGTCTTTTTTAAATAACTCTATGTAAAAAAAATGCCAGTTTACCAGTACTGATACTAAGGTATAATACTATAGATTTTTTTTCTTTGCTGTTTATAATCATCCATTACTCTTCTTTATAGCATATACTGTATTTGTGCATTTATTGTACTACGCCTTATTTGTCTTGTGTATTTACTGTACTTTGTGCAATTCTGTGTCCCATAGTACTGTATTGTTGTGTTGCAACATGGTCTGGAAGAAACAACATTGTATTTCAATACATATTTTATACTAAAATATACTAGTATTTCAGAAACTGATGATCTCCTGAAATTTTCGCATACAATAATCTGTAGAGTTTATGTATAATCCTGATGTGGAAGACAAACAAATGCATAAACAAAATCATCTAGTGCATGGTAGTTCTATTACTGGAAACATATATTTATGAGACAGGTCAGTGGAGAATAGTCCGTCTGATTTCCGCGGACCGGAAGGTTGTGATAACTCAAATAACCAATCTTTTCAATAGTGGTAGAAAGGAAAAAAGTATCTCATGATGTCCATCACCTCAATCCATGAGATGCACTGTCATACCTCTTTCCAGTGAAGGGAAATAGTGATGATTCAGCATACAAAGACATCTTATACAAATTTATGTTTCCAGTTTTGTGTTAACAGAAGACCACATGAGAGTGATCGTCAGATGTCCATATAATTTTGGCCATATCATGTGTAATGTGACAACTGAGAATGTTTATTTTTTAAACATGAACACAAGCAAATACTTGATGTATCATTATTTCATTTGGGGACTTGGTTAAATATGCACTTTTAACTTAACAGTTACACATGACAACACAACCTAATTAAGTTACATTTGTATAAACTGCTGTTTCTTTTCCTTTTCTTATGAAAGTACAATGCAGAAATTGTCCAGATTTAATTTTAGCGTATATAATTATATAAATCCTAAGCAGTAACTCATCAAAAACAACATTGGCTTTATAATATAAATATGTTTTATAAGGAAATGTCTTCATGGAAAACCAGAACCATTGATATAAATGTAATTACCTTCACTGTATTATACACGTGTAGTTAATTACTTGAAGGTCAATATCCTGTTACAGCTGCCAAGATTCATTTCGTGTATTTACACAACCTAAAACCAAAGTCGATACTTATGAGGTGTGTTCCTGTAAGCCATCGTCTAACTGTACATTCATCAGCATTTGCATTTTAGCTATAGATTACTTTTAATACCACAGGGAATAGAAATGATATGAAGTGGGACCAATTTGTTCATTTGTTAAGTTGTTTTGAAAAAGGGCTTAAAACATGGACAATGGATAATAATGATGAAACAGAAATGCAGTAGATATTAGAGAGATGGTCAAAGATGACAAATGTTGGTTAATAGTGATACTTTTATATTGGAAACATGGAAAAAGTAAATTGGAAACTCACTATAGATTGAAAAGAGAGAAAGAATAAGAGAGGGAGAGAGAGAGAGAGAGAGAGAGAGAGAGATGGAAGAGAAAATGTTGTGTGATGTGCCATCTGTGTGCAGGGTCCCTCTACTGTGCCCCATATGGCCTGGTGTGATGAGCTTATCTCTCTCTCTCTCTCTCTCTCTCTCGCCCATACAAACATACACACACAGTAAACTAATTCAGTCAGGCACACATATGCACAGACACGCCTGAAACTCAAAGACCTCATTTCAGAACTCAATGATCCCATCTGTGTTTTGTGTATGATAGATATGATGTTGATTTATTGATTCCTGATTACTATAACAGCCTTGAAGTAATTAAATTACAAATCATGATTTGGTGGCCATGGTTTAGGCGATGACAGTTAGACCTTCTTTTGTCATTTCACATTAAAAATGCTGTGCAGTTTGGGGTTAAGAGGATAGCAGTACATCAATTAAAAGAAACTGCAAGGGACTGTGTAAAATTAGATTTGGTCACACACACATACATACGCAGACGCATTGTGGTGGTGGTGACGGACAGGCACCTCGAGGTCTGCCAACATAAAATGAGCGCCATTAGCAACAGGGGCAGCAAAGCCTGTGCCACATTAAGTGATCCAGCCGAGCAGAAACTCCAATGAATATGACTGCCGCTCCTCACGGGAATGCCAAACACAGCAGCTACTAGTAATGACATCACCTGAAAAAGCCATACTAAACTACAAAGGCTAATTCTTATATCCTGGCATGAAAACACAACAAATTAACAACAATAATATTATAACTAAGCACTTACCTACTCTAGGCAAGATCTTATGTATAGTCTATCATTTATGAAAATATAAACTAGGACGAGCAAACTTAGGGTATGATTAAATTCATATTTATCTATGTAAACAGGCTGAATATGTAAGATCATTAGTTTCAATTGATTCCTAACAATAAATTATTCAGAATTTGTTGTCTGTCTGAACATACCCAGACGGGGAGACGGCGAGACTGAGAGTGAGTGTGAGAATGAAAATGAGAGATGCGCACTGATTGAGCTGGTCTGTGGCTGAGGAGCCCCTTACAGATCGATAGAAGAGAGGAAGAGTCGAGGTTTTTGCTTATTCACTTCCAGTAATAGTGAAGCACATTACTGGAGGCGGTGGCTCCCACTTTATTGTAGTGTATGATAATACACTTGATGTTTTGAGCAAAACTGTACATGCATTGTATGTGATACACTGTCCATAATACAGGCAAGTAGTTACAAAGAACATACACTTTGCCGTTTACTGTATTGGTTGTCATTGCAGCATTTTTTTTTTTTGTATTCAGGTGCCACTTTTAGGCTTTTTGCTGTGACAAGCATGTGACAGAACAATTCACTACTTTCCTATAGTTATGTGATTACTATAAGTTATTTTATAAGTTATTGTGACTCTATTCAGTGTAAGGAACGAAAACTGATGAACTTGTGTTTTGCAACTAGACAGCTAAGGTGCAAAGGTATATATTCAGAGTCGCAGGGGGCCTGGAGCCTATCCCAGGAGACTTCGGGCATGAGGCGGGCTACACCCTGGACAGGGTGCCAATCCATTGCAGGACACACACATACACACACTCATTCACACACTATGGGCAATTATATTGGGATGACAATTAACCTAATATGCAGGTTTTTGGACTGTGGGAGGAAACCAGAATATGTGGAGGAAACCCACCAAGCACGGGTAGAACTTGCAAACTCCATACATGCAGAGATGGTAATCGAACCTGGCCAGGAATTTAACCCGTTTTGTTTGGTAAGCCACACCTATAAATCATTAAAGCATAAGATATTAAACTTAAGGAAGGAACATGTAAGAAATTATGCAAATGATGACAGATGATCAGGCTGGTGATTAGTATACTGGTGATGTTGAATGCTGAGTGGTTGGAACAGATGAATAAGGGGAAATAAGGTTGCTGCTCTTACATATACAACCAATTTTCTAATTTGCATATTTCAGCAGCCTGTTGTAGAAAGAAAATCACATTTTTAAAATCTAAAGAATTAAATTAAATTAAATTAAATTAAATGTAATGTAATTTAATGTTATATGAAGAAATGAGGGGTGGCTCAAGACTTTTACACAGTACTGTTTATTTGTATACTGCTTTTAACAAAGTGGTTTCACTTTACAGAAATATAAATTCTGGATAAAAATTTCAAAACACAAACTTTTTCAGTTTGTTCCTACAAGAGTAACAAAAGGTCAAAAAATAAATCTCCAGCTTCAAGTTTTTGCTGATAGATGATGTATTCTGTATATCACCATATTGTAGATGATTAAAAAATAAACAGATTTTTTTAATTTTGCAGGTAATTCAAAGATAAAAATATATACATTTTGATAAAAAAAAAAATTTAACTGGTGTATCCTTGAAAGAACATACACTGAAGCAATGTAAATGTACATAGTAGCATGAGTAAGCACTTATTGATTCTACGCATTGCAGTGTGGATGCAATCTGACTCACTGTTTCACTGAATTTATGGAGAGAGTTCCCAGAAGGAAGTTGATTCTTAACTTCCACTTTCTGGATTAAGTTCTAAAGTTATTCCTCTCATGGTCTGTGCGCATATCTCCTGGCCTGTTCATCTGATTCGCAGGATACACAGGCGGATGGAAACGCTTAATTATTAATTGGCTTGTTGTGTTTGTGCCAAGAGGCAATAAATAACGCTCTCGTCTAATGAATAATGGGGTTGGTTAGTGGGCCCGGCTCAAGCACGGATCCCCACGGTGAGCCGTTAATGGTTTACAGTGTCTCCAGCGCTTGGAGCGAGCCAGTTTCTGGCCAGCCCATTAACCGAGCACTGGGAAGGCGGTGATTGGACCCACTCTGAGCCAACATGGCCAAGTCTTGTGGCTCTAGAGGACGTGCCTAGCCTTTGGGGTCAGCTATGGGCCATTGGAGGGGAACAAGAGGGTGTTCGGGTGGCTGCTCAAAAGTTTTATGCCATGGTTAGCGGTTAAGGCTAGTAATGGCAGTTCGTGCAATGCCACAGGGTTTCAAGCTCTGTTAGGCTTGGCCTGATGTCAGAATTTCAAATGAGTTATCAGAAACACTTGTACTTGTTATGAGCACAGACCATGTCAACCAATAGGTCAAAATTGTTGGGCATTTAAGTAGAAAATGAAGGAAATATTAGTAGACAGATGCTCACTGATATACTCTATAATGTGGTTCTGCCAATGCTTGTTCATTCTCTTTTCCCAAATCCATACATGAACAAGAACACAACCCCCAAGATTTAGCTCACTTCTAAACGCATATACAACACATACATGAATCATGTATATACACATGTACATCCATATTACGTACACACACCCGCCTTTCTTCATGTCACTTGATCTCCTCTAAGAGGCTCTAAGTGGCCATTAGTCAGTCAGAGTTAGAGAGAAACCCATTCTGAGATTAGATTGATTTCTCCCAAAACATCACAGAGATCCAGCAGGAAACCTCACAAATCAACACTGCCTTACCTCCTGCTGAAAGACATTTGCTGTCTGTAGGTATGTGTGGGTGTGCTTGAGAAAAAGACTTTTCTCAAAAAGCCGATTTAAAAGGCTTTCTCAGATCTGCTTAAGACAGAAAATGTTTGAGGGAGTGTACTCAAGAATCAATCAGTGCTACAAATATAGTAATACATGGATATGTATCAGTCATATCTCCTGTGTGTCTGACAAATTGGACTCTCTCTCTCTTTCTCTGAGTGTGTTGGTAAGAAAATAGATAAGAAAATAGTAATTAAAAAAGTAATAAAAATAAAAATAGAATAGTATAAAATATAAATAGCATGAAATCTCTCTCTCTCTCTCTCTCTCTCTGAGTATCTCAGTTTGTTCTGTTTGTTGCTCATTGTGGAGAACTGGGAGATAGAAGAATGCAGTCAAGTTGTTGAGTAGGAACCTTTTGCCTTCATCAGTATGCACAGCATGGCCCAATAGACCTGTGGGGGGAAGAGTTAGGGTGTGACATGCATGGCTTCCCTGCTTTAATTTCCCTCTATTTGAGAACATTAGGCCTGACAAAGACAAGGAGGAGGGAGCTGTGACAACAAATAGAGACAGAAAAGGAGAGATGGAAAAGAAGGAGTGTGAGTAAGGATAGAAGGAAATGGGTGTGGAAAAAGAGCGAGAGAGAGAGAGAGAGAGAGAGAAGGGGGAGAGAGAGAGAGTGACAAAAAAAGACTAGATAAATAAATGTTGGTTGCACAACTTTGGGCTATTCACCTCAGAAACTCTGAGAATGCAACAGATTTTGAAAACTTTTTTATTATTATTATTTATGAAATATTATTCATAAGCCCATTATTCTTTTGTACTTGCACCACATTTCCACCATTTTCCTGGAAGGACAAATCCTCACATTTGTGTGTGTGTGTGTTTTTTTTAAATAGGTACACAAAACAAGAAAGTAATACATTCACAAAGCTACATAAATGGTGATTTCAAATATTATCCCTCTGTCACTCTTACATCATGACCCATGCAGTTCTCTAAAACTCACAGCTCATTGTTGACCTTTTACAGTTTCAGCACAAATGCTCTCTATGTTGTCTGATTATGTTGGAATTTGTTACACAGATCCAAAGTCCAAGATAACTAACAAATGAGGACCTCAGGCTGAGATCAGAGGCCTAACACTCGGTTGTTGCCACACACTCTGTGTGTTGGCCCGCCACAAGTCTTAGGGCTCGCTGAGTCAGAGGCATTCAAAATGTTCCCTTTTTCCCCATGAGAGCAGTGAAGATGGTCCAACAACTCAGGCTGTAATATGTCCAAGGAGCCAGAACAATCCTTTGAAGCAGTGAGGAAAAACAAGCAGCTTGTTCTGTGCGTTAACACCCAACCATACACTCACAGCAAGAAAGACAGACCAGGACAAGGAGAGGAAACCATAGGACACTAGTGTGCTTTTATACTCTCCACACAGATGAGTAAACAAATGTAGTGCTGAGCAGTGGGCCACTGAAGCATACCACAGTCTATAGTCTAGTTTTGCATAATGTACACACTGACTACGGTGGCCCTGAAGTGCAAAACAAACGCAAAACTGAAAACAAAATAACAAAACCCAAAACAAAATAAAAAATTCAAAACCAAATTAACAAAACGGAAAACAAAATAACAAATTCAAAACCAAATTAACAAAATAACTCATTCAAAAACAAAATAACGAAACCCAAAACCATTTTTTTTGTTTGTTGTTTTGTTATTTTGTTTTCGGATTTGTTAATTTTGTTTTGAATTTGTTATTTTGTTTTGGGTTTTGTTAATTTGTATTGCACTTCTCGGCCAGTCCGATACAAACCGGAAA
>JAQMYJ010000008.1:10778560-10805884 GCA_030014305.1 Clarias laeviceps
AATTTGTTATTTTGTTTTGGGTTTTGTTATTTTGTTTTCAGTTTTGTTAATTTGTTTTGCACTTCACGGCCACCGTACACTAACCCCAAGCCCTAAATCTAAAAACATATTTTGACATTACTGTGACAAAGTAACATTTCTGAACACCCTTCAAAAAGATTCACTATTTACTTAATAAATATATTTAAATCTTTATTAACAACTGTAAATATTTCTATTTTATTAGCACTCAGAAAGAGCAAAATAAATAATTGCCATGTGTATTCTGAATGCATGATAATTATTCTGCTTTTAATCCAATTTTTTGTTACAACCATGGACTTTTTTTTTTGTTGACAAATTCACTTGGTGTCATCAAAGTCATTCATACAAACTAGATATTTTTCAAATATTAAAAAGATACTTTAAAATACTCTTAATCATAAAAATTTCATGAAACATAATGAACACATGCAAAAACATTCTATAGTACTCTTTTTATTCTGTGAAACTAGCTGGTTGACAAGATACAGTAGATACATAATTAGAATGACCTCTCACCTATATGATGTCACTGCCTTGCTGGCCTTTTTTATAGAACAAGTGACTTCATGAGGCCTTGTAGCCATGAGATGACTGCTTTGAAACTTTCCTTCTGTCCCTCTGAGGAACTCGACTCTACCGCTTCTGCTTTCATGGATCTCTTTTATGGCCTCTCTGATCTCAGTTTCCACCCCAGAGCTCCCAGCTTATGTAGTCTGAAGCCGTGTGGATTCCCTCTACAGGTTATGTGCCTCATAGGGATGAGGTCAAAGTTCAGTTCTTTAGGTTGCAAACATTAAAAGAAGAGCTTAGAATTAGAACATATAAAAACTGAGACTTACATGAGTGTACCGTATATGAGTAGACTATATTCTGCAAGAGTTTTTATTGCAAAAGAGATTAATATAAGCACAGATCGCTTAACGTAGCAGGTTTGAAGGGGATAAACAAACAACCATGCAGACAAACAAATAAAGACAACAGAGAACAATGATGATTACAGTACATGGCGATAATGACTATCACTGCTATTCTCTTTAATTCAGATTTTCCCTCCATTTAGTTATTCATTTTCACATATTTAAAGTATTTATGTCTACATAGAAACACAATAATCTACCAATAGATAGAAATAGAAATTTTAAGTTAAAAAAGTAGAAATGTCTTTATGTATAGCAAAATAAAGTGGTCTTATATGTGTTATCTCATAGTTAGAAATATTTAATATATTTTCTTTATTCAAAACTCTTCCCTAGCTAAGATACTGTTTTTTTTTTTTGCACTTAAGATCCGCAATTATACTTTATGATGTACTTATTACATGACACAATATCTTAAAATCAATTTTATTGTATTTAATTTTATATATAATTTTAATGTATTTATTATGTGTTCTGAAATGTCAAATGTTAAAAAGCTACAAGTATCAAAAGGGTATGAAATAAGTTAGCATTAAAAGAAAGTAATAGGCTGTAAAAAAAACTGGCTTAAAAGTCTAAGTAACATTTTTCCTTTCAACAAATGATAGTTTTTTGGAAGACAATGCCCTGAAAAGTAACAAAAGTAACTTTACTATTTTACTTGGCCTTGTCTTTCTTCACTTTAACCATTTAAAGCTGCTCCTATTAGGACATACAAACTCTACCACCAACAAGGAGAAATGAGGGGAATTATACAGGAAATGAATGAAGACTCTCAGAGCTTTTTTGTTAAATCGTTTTGCATTTGTCTTTCAGCATAGCTTCATTGTGTGGCTCAGTGTGTAGCTTGTACTTCAGTGTTAGGCAGGGAGGCAGGGTCCATCGTCGTCTGCGGGAAGTGGACGTCCATCTATTAACACCTCATCCAGCCATGGCCTCCGCTGTACCTAGTACCGTCTCCTCAGATCACGGGGGAAACCACCAATCATTCGTCATTGCAGTAAAGAGCCCATTATTAGCCATGACTATGCCTGTTGAAACCCCCCTCCCCTAAAAAAAAATGCAGTTCCACCTTCCCACTTTTAAAGGCATTCATCCAGCAGGACAAATGGTGGGAGGAAAGAAAGATGAGAGAGGGATAGCGGAAAAGAGATGGTGGCTGAGCACAAATGGGAGGATAAGAGGAAAGATTCAAATGCTAGTGAAATCTTTTGTCATGACACTGTCAGCTCTAAGCTGCTGGTGAGAATGAGTTATGTGGCTTATGATTTAGGAAGTCACAAGATTTAGAACGCTTTTCAAATCCCTACTTTTGTAATTGAGATTATATTTGTATTTGTAACATAGTGCTATTTATACAAATCTACACTCAGTCACTGGTCACTAACCAGTCATTTCATCATAAACCATGGAAAATGGTAATAGATGCTGATAATTGTAGGGTAATTGAGGCAAATAAGGATTTAAATAGGCCAAGATTCATCACAGCCTCTGACACTCAGAAGCAGAAAAAAAATCCTCACCAGTAGAACTGACAACAAAGACGGTTGTACAAGGAAGGGGAACTGATTACGTTTCCTCAGCCTGACTGTAGGAGTGATGGTTGAAGGGGGAAACCAATCAAAGGAGTCCTGAAAAGAGCCCACCTTCTGTGTGGGTGGAGCATTTACAGTTCTTGAGAAGGAGTAGAACAGGAAACTCGGCAATCGACTGAACTGGGGATGAGGTGGTGGTGGTGGTCTGGGCCATTATAGGGGCTGATAAATGAAAGCAGAGAGACGAAAAGGGGGTGGTGATGGGAGTCAAATCAAGGACATGTTCAGGTTTACTTGAACTCTGCTTAGGGTCGAGAGGAGGGCACACGTTGTTGATTCATGTGGTAGATTACAGATGATAAAAGGAGAGAGGAAGGGAGGTGAAGAGATGCAGACAGAAAACAGGAGGTGATCACAATGTGCGAAGGCAGTAAAAAGAACAGAATAAATGAAGATAAGATGATTTTATCATTTAATTTTATGATTAATAGACATCTTGGCACTTATGAAGACTCTTAATAGTGCCTTTTTTGTTTAGTTTTTATTTTATTTTATTTTTTTTTTTACAATTTTGCTTTTATATTTACTGTTATTCCAGCTTTCACTAGTACAGTTTTAAATTGGTAAAAGACATTAATACGGTAGTTCAGCAAACTAAATTCACCACACCCTGTTCATCTTCATTCTTTTTCATCCTTTGGCTTAGAGGCGAGTTAAAAGTAATGATGTCTCACATCTTGAAATACCGCTGTGTTCATTAGAAAAGTTTATCGAGTTTATTGAGTGTGTGCAATTTCACCGAGGCCCCTGTGGATATAGTAATCACTGCTGCAGTGCAGACTGACAAGAGGAACACAGCAAATATGACTCCAAACAATAAACTTGCGCTGAATTGAAAACACCAAGTCAGACGAACACAATAAAGAAGCTGTTTAAAATGTTTTGTGCCATGGCACAGGGGGTCAGATTTTTGCATCGCGCTCTGGGTAAATATGTGCCATAACTCACACAGGGTAGCAGCGCTGGTGTTTAAGCGTTCATGTGTATAATTATTTTCGAGTATGTCTCCATTTTCTCTGTTTCGCTTCAAATCAATTTTTATGGCAGCTGAGTTTTATGGCACTCATCAGGGTGGCTTAGAGACGGCCTGCTTCTGCTTCAGGGGAAACACACTGTCGAAATGAGAGTTATAAATATGAACGCTTTTCCTCTGCCTTCTGGCGGGATTTTGTGTGAATTTTATGTGTGTTCTGTGTGCATGGGTACGTGTGTGTGTGTGTGTGTGTGTGTGTGTGTGCGCGCGCGCATATGTGTATTATAGGTAAAGGAAGCTGATGTTTCCTCACACTGACCTTTGACCTGATCTTATCCATCCTTCCTTGGATGACTCTTTTATCGTTATAGCAACCAGGGCTATAATACTACTTTTGCAAACTGTAAATTCTAAAAAAAAAAAAAAAAAAACGGGCTATAAAACTTCTCTAGGTCAGTTATTCACTCTGATGAAAAAGATTATGACATATAAATGAATAAGAGAATTCAGGACTCTCTAAATAATTAAAGTGTACAGATCGTATCCACTGTAAGCCTGAGATTATAATTACAAAAGATATTTGCTAAAGAGTAATTTTTCCAGATTTAACAAACAAAAAATAATTAAAGTGATTAAATACTGCCAATTGTGGCAATGAATAGTAATGAAATTAAATGGGACTAAATTATTATTCACATATTAATGAAAATCATTACTTATTTGTTTCAGTTACACCCGGTTATGACACCTTACATTTGACATGAAATTGAACTTGTGACTTTTACTCACCAAAGCACATGGAGTGGAGTGATTAGCTTAGTTTTTTCTGGGAGTCCTGCCTCTAGTGGCTGACATCTAGAGCAACCTACAAGCTCCCAACTCTAAATGCACCTTCACCTTGTTCCCTCCTTATTTCATTAGTATTCATTTCATTTCGTGAGAAAATTTTAAATTCATTGTTTCAAAATGCCATGTTACATGTTTATCTATGAAATGGAAAAATAAATAAATACAAACATCCCCCGACCCGGACCTCACACTTTTAATAGATTATGTTTGTTTTCAATGTATGTCTTTTATTAATTATTAAATATTCTATATCAATTATCAATAAAAATTAATCAGTATTTAAATAGGACACATGCATTTTCCTTTGTGATGACACACATACACACACACACACAAACACACACACATACAGTATATATATGTACATGGATATAAATCCATGCGCGAGAGAGAGGGGGATAAAGAAATGTGTGTTTGATTTAGCATCCTTGTTATGATTTTCCATTCACATAATTATTAATGCAGCTAATTAATGCTATGTCTGCAACTGATTCATGTGCTTAATAACCTTGATCTCAGTAACCAAAATGAAACCTTTGGGCTTATTTAGGTTTATATAATTATGTTTATAAAAAGCACATTTTACATATGTATAAGATAAAAAATAAGAACACCCCCTCTTGTTATTTTCCATTATTTTCTTTTTCATTACTGTATACTTAAAAGTGTATTTTTATATTCATTTTTAAATAAATGTATTTATTTATTTATTTTTTGTTTTGTTTTTATTATTCATATTATTTATAAGGCTATAAAAGATTTGTCGCATCAATATCAGTATGACTACATTTGAAGATACAGTATATCTGTGCATGTATGTAAACAGTATGTGCAATTAATGTGCAATACAAACTATGCAACATCAGATTGAGGTAGTCGATGATGATGATGATGATCATGTTGATTATTATTATTATTATTATTATTATTATTAGTAGTAGTAGTAGTAGTATTCGGTTAGTTAGTTATTAGTACAAAAAAATTTGGTTAATCCAAAACTGTCCTCCAATTGGTTTTCCCTTTACTGGGCCTCCCATTATCCCTTTTCCAAGTGTCAGAACGCTCTTCATTGGCTGTGATAAGACCAAGCACGAGTGTCAGCCTGATGCATGGCAGGATTAGCACTGTACAAACACACCAGGCTACACTTTAAAGGAGACTGAGGAGAGGGCACAGGCCGGCTCTCTTCAAAGCTGAAGCAACCCATTCTGCATGAAGGGTTTGGAGGAATTAATGAGGGTAAATATTAACACCTGCCCTTGTGTAAATATTAGCCCATGTCTCTTAGGTACAGGCAGCAGGGCAAGCTTTCTGCTGAGCCTTGAAGCCACTGAAGTGGATAAAGGGAGGTGGGATATCCTCCTTCCGTTAAACTGTTCAAAGAGGAAATGCAGCTCTCCATATATCTTTCCATCTTTAATGAAATCTTTAATGATATTGCTTAGAATATATAACGATCTGTTTCCACGAGGGCACAAAACAGTCCCACGTTGAGTTTATATGCAAAACAGATACCCAGAGTCCAGCTGCATTTCCCTCTATTCTGGCAGATGGCAGTGTCACACATGCGCTTTTCTACTTAGTTAACATTTACGTCTCCGAGCCAAATAATACTCTTTCAAGGTCACGCCATAGTTTATAAAGGTCATAATATTATAAGAAAAATGCTTCCAAACACTAAATTGAAAACCCCCCTTCATTCAGAACAAGTACATTCTGAATTCTGGAGTAACACCACCTCGCGGATTCTTTCATCAGTCTTGTGTGAAACCATAACACTGATAGCTGACGTTTCACCCTGCCATCTGCTGTACACAGACGGTATTGCAATTTCTTCCTCGTATTCACTTTCTTCCTGAATTAAAGAGCTCCATGAAAATGGTCTCCATGACTCCATCAAATGTGCAAATGTACAAATGAGGCTGTCACAGCTCACTGTTACAGTGATGGCATCCCCAGCTCTCTCGGACCCTTACAGGATTCATAGACTTGTAATCTTCTTATGTTGCAGTCCTTTAATGCAAGTTCAAGATGGTGAAGGAAAAATATCTCATACACTGTATAATATCGTGTACATCATCTTGTACATGATCTTGTATATAATAATATCTTGTAAACTTACCTTATACACTTTAACCAATGTACGACTTGTGTATTATTATTTTACTTTGCAGATTTTTTCCATAAACAAAGTGTCTCATCCTGCCTCTCAATAAGGTGACTTCAAGACCTGCATACCAAAGCTCATCACCTGAGATTTTAGCTGTCACTAAAGAGCCAAGTCTGTAATTAAGCCTCCATTCAGGAAATACATAAATAACCGACAGATAGAGAACGCACCGAAACCAATTTTCCTCCAAAAGACATAACGATGATTAATAGAGACATTAATTCAGGTGGAGTTTTGTCCCAAAACCTTACTCATCTTTCCTCATAATAATGGATAATTACAATATATGGGTATTGTCAGAGACTGATTGCACATTAAACCCTCCATGCTGAAAATGAAATGGTGGAAGAAAAAAAAGCATGCACTCTTCCTAGATAGGGATTCACCCTGTTCGTTACACATGGTCATCAAGACAGAGGACATCTAAAAAAGATGCAGAGGCAGGACGTGGTCTGATTATTTTCAATTAACAAAGTAACACTAAGCATTAAATATAGGTGTTAGAAGCATTGCAGATTGAAACGTTCTAACCAGAAGCTTTCAGGACTGGCATTTGACAAGAGTATGTTTGCAACCTATAAGATACAGTAAAAGTCCTTTTCCACCATCTGGAATGTTCATAAAGATAACTGCTAATGGTTATATGAAGTCCTAAGAGGCATGTTGCTGACTGTCTACAATCTTAGAAGAGGCTTAAATATATGGAAACTGAAGAGTTCAAATGGTGTAATGCAATGTCCATTGACATATCTTAAAAGATTTAACAAATTGTACAAATTCTTCCACCTACAGATAATGGCCTAGTGTCCCAAAAGATTTGTGCGGCATAAATCTTCAATATGAATCGCACTTTGCCAGTTTTACTATAATCATTGTCTTCTCATGATTTCTCATGAATTCAACAATTTAATTTCATTCAATCATGCCAATAAGTCTTTAAAGAAGGTTATATCTAGCAGTGTGGAGTGTTCTTCAGTTTGTCCCACTGAGGGTGCTGTTCTGTGTACAACTACCTGAGAAACTAAGATCTGAGTAGAACCAATTTAGGATGTACAGAAACCCATGAGATACTATTTTAATAGTTCACTGAATACATTTACAAACTAAATTCATTATGCCCATTAAATTTAATGTTTAACGAATAAACAGCTCACAAAGAATACAATAATCTTTTCAGAGATTGGATTGCTTCAAGGATGCATTCTGGAAGTTCTCCACAGGATAGCACTGTAGGCTCAATTTTGATATGAATTCTCTCATTCCCAACCCCCACTGCCATGTTTTCTCAGTCTCTTCCTCTACTTCCTGCCTCCTTTGCTTTCATGGCTCCTCCTCTTTTTTGTGAATATTCATATCATTGTGTAAACTCCCCCATGCAAGTAATTAGACATTCCAACCATTGCTCTATAACTCCATCACTTTACATCTTCGTGGTTTGTTCAGAGTAGCTTATATACATGGACGGACACACATACCCCCCCCTCCCCCACCACCACACATACACAAATGTGTGTGTGTGTGTGTGTGTGTCCAATTAGTCGGTGAGTGTGTTAGAGAGTGCAGAGTTGTGATTAATAACTAATTTTGACTGCTGTTTTCATTGTGTATGATGTAGGCTACCTGGATGCAGCACCAATCCATGTGAAAATATTCAGTACCTACTTGCAAAGTTTACATAATACTTTTTACAGTTAAGGAACCACTTTGGCATGTGAAAAGTGAACATTCTAATGATAATCCCCATGTCTGTAAAACAGATCAGTAGCTGGGCTTCTGTGTATCTTTGTTTCTGTGTGGGATTTGTTCTAGTATCTTATTGATGTCCATGTCTAGTCATTTAGAACAGTTTATCTGCCTAGCACTCACAGAGCACTCATGAGACACAAGCAATGGAGAACCCGTGCAGATAAGAGTGAGAGGCAGAGAAAGAGCGATTGCTTCCTGTTCCTATGTCTCTCTTTAGCCTTATGAGCCAGTTTTCCGGACCCCAGAATACACCTTGTTTTGGACTAGAAGGAATTTTCTGCAGAGAATGACCAGCGACAGTGTGATTCATTTTAGGAAAAGGCTTCATTTGAGTCCGGAAGACCTGTTCCTAAATTGAGGGATTGCCAGTCCTTTACTCTATTTAGAAGAGCCAGGACTGTGATGAATTTTCATATCACTTGCTGTAATCGTTTACTTTTTTTTTTTTTTTTGCAGTGTTGGAAATATAATGGATCAGCATGTCTTTACAGAAAATGTAGGTTTAAAATTAGATGCCCTTTTATGCATTTTATGTTTGCCAAGTGTTTTAAGTATATCAGCAAATCTGATAAAGAGAGACGTTGTTTCAATTAATTTGAAACGATCTTTTAATCAATTATATGACTGGGAAACCAGGTTAAATAAACATTATTTTAACCCAATTGAATTCACCCATAAAGGTAAGCTAATAAAACACAGTCCAATTTCTATCCAGTACAGATTACAAAATGTAAGCGAATATTAATGATTGCAGTAAGCACTTGATGCTTTGCCAAATGCACAACACTTATACCACAGCATCCGTCAGCCATGAGTGACATCCAGCTAGTGACAGACTGTCGTTATTTATCTGTGTGTCTGAGCCAGCACCCTGATGTCACATTTCTCATCCGTTAGCAGCTCAACAGCCTCTTAAACTTAATTTGGCTTGATTTGTGTTGTTTGCATGTCAAGCATTTGCATTGATTACAGTGTCACAGGATAGCTCTCATGTACTGACGGTGTTCCTTTACAGTGTTTGTAGGGCAGTTGCCAGGCGTATATCTCTGAGTGTGTGTTGCAAGAATAATGGCAGACTGCTTAATTCACTGCAGATGCATGGACAGGTTCCAAATCTCAGAATACTCTGACAAATCAGGATACTCCTCATTTTGTCCACTTTCATGTTGTGCTGAATTGGTGTAGACAGATAGCAACATGTGCATTTGTTTCTAATGTTTGACCTGTGACCTTAGTTTACCTCATCATTCACCATCTTGAGAGGAGAGTGAGAGAGACATGGTATCACAGAGAATGGCCTGAAAAATTCTTCCCTGACCTTTTCATGGGTATTTAATCAACCTACTAGATTTCTAAACAATAGTTTTTTCTTTGTAACAGCGCACATTTTAGCATTTACATGCAAATTAAAGTGAGCAAAAAATTACTGATGTTGATAAGTTTATTGAGCTACTAATGCTAATAAAACTGATATCATGAACATCAAACAAAACTAGCCAGCTATTACCTTCCTAGCTACCATAACAAACAACCACCTAAATTGAATATGTAATAATGTAAGAGATGTCTATTTAAAATAGTGCTACATGAAAAGTACACCTTGCTTTTTCCTTTTCCGCAATGTTTCCAACTTGAAATAAGTACACAAAGTTTGTTCATTTATTCTCGCTTTTCATGATTATTTTCATTTTATTTACATTATAAATATACACTTATTTGATTATTATAGGCAAAAAAACAAACAACTAAAAATAAGAAAATCGAAAGCCAACACCATATACACATGTATATTAATGTGTGTTGTAGAGGATACCCTGGAGTTAGAGGATTAATATTATGTAAGGCATTACAGCACCAGACACTGTAATGCCTTACAACACTGTAATGTGTTTCAACAAATTTAGGCTGTTGAAACACAGTAAACAGTGGTGTAATGGACATTTGGAAATGTCTTCTCCTGTGCTGAGGTACTGGAAGTTCCTAAAAAGTCTGTTATTTGTAAACACTAAATCTAGTCCATACCCAAACAAAATGAGTGGACAAACGTATGTGTTCATATTTCCAAACTGCCACATCATAGAATTTGTGAATGTGTAAGCCAGTTTGCGTGCAGTTCTATCAATGCCAGCGTGCGTATGTGGGCGAGATTTATTCAGCTTATTTAGTGCTCCTTCATTATTGTGGAGCGTTTCAAGAGTGGGGGATCTCCAAACAATTTATGACAGACACCTTTATTAGTCCCTATAAAACGAGGGGCGAAGATGGATCATCTCTCTCTTTTCCCTGCACGTCTGTCCTATGGGCCTGGCACAGCCCATTAAAAAGGGATCTCTGCTTTACAGCGTTTTAAACGGGCATATGTCTGGTCACCACTGGTGCTCAGATGTAAGGGCAGTTTTAGGACCCAGAGCATTATCGTTCCAATCTAAATGGAAGGTCTGTTGTTTCTGCTGTCTGTGTTTACAGTGATGTGTATTTTTTAATTGTGACACTAAATAACAGCCATCTATTATTTAATAGGCTCTTATTGGCTTATTTAATTGGCAGGCATGAAGGTTCCCCAGTCATTAAAAAAGCACAAGAATAGCCTGCTTGTTAGCTGGTTTGGTGTTTGTAGTTTTGTGTGTGTGTGTTTGTGTATAAAATTAAGACAGAATTTGCCTGTCATTTAATATTGACTATATATGAAAGTCAAACAGCTGTATTACTGAAATGTGTTCTAACAAATTATTGACATTTAACATATGAGTGTTTCAATGATGCTAACCATTTTCAGCAAATCCAGATGTGTATTCTGAGATTGTTCTTATGAATCACAATTATTTGTGTTTTCTGCCACATCCACGATTACTCCCGATAGCACTTAATTACTTTGATTATAATATCAATCAACATAGTTATTTTTTCACCAGAAAATCTGCATCCCTTTTCAATTATATACTGTTCCCCCTTGCCTTTGAAATAAATAAATACACTAATCTTGGAAATGGTGTGCTTAATGTGTGGGTTTTTATGACACGTATAATTGTTATATATTAGCACATTCTTTTGGTTTACTTGCTGATCTAGGGTCAGCTCTTCTGGTTTCTTCTCATTTCTTGTGGTTTTTGTGAAGCTAGCAGGAGTATAAATCACCCTAAGATATGCGGGATAAGAAATACAATTCCACATTTACTATAATGACCACCAGAACTTTGGAAATTTGTTAAAGACTACAATCTGAGTGTCTGATGAAGAATGACCTGGAGAAGGTTTCAAGATTCAGGATTTGTTTATATTATGGTATTAAGTTCATAGACAGTATTGTAGAAACCAGGTTTAGTCAGTTCATAATGCAGCAATTCTACCTCTCACACAAACATGCTCTTTTATATATAAATGCAGAAAAAACAATTAATGGGTTCATAGTAGGTACACAAAAAAATTAGCTAACCCACCCACCCCCAAGCACACTCTCGCACATCTGTCAGCGAGTTCTTTGCATGCACACCTAGGCCTAATTAAACTGAATGTGTCGTGTGATCTGTGTGCGTGTGGGCGCTGCTGTCAGCGTCTGAGCCAGTGATTTACATAAGAGCACTCAGGGGACTAAATGCATTGTCCCTAATTGAGACTCAAGTCAATCAGCGACCTTGCCAGTGGCTGAGCAAAGCCTCAACATACACTGAAACAAAAACTGAAGGCTCTAATGGCTTAAAAAAAACTGAAGCAAAGAAAACACTGGTATATTTTTCCTACACCTTAAATAATCCAGAGGTTCTTTTAATTCATTGATCTTTACTTTTGAATAAAATAAAAAAAAAACACCTACGGTAAGTATCTACAGATGGTAGCAATTTAAAGCAGTGTGTTCATGCTGATAATAAATTTAAACAGAACTCAAAAGGGGCAATAAAAATGAGAGAACAACATAAAAGGGAGTTACTCAAACCTGTAAAAATGAAAATAAAATCCTGCTGGGCTACTTATACCAGGAGGAGAGGATACACTGAAGAGCGCAGCGAGATGAGAGCAGAGTGTTGATGTGCACCTTTCCTTATGCTGCAATCATGAGAGTGAATTGGGGAGGACTTGAAAATTCACAGTATTCCCAATTCAACAGCATTGTTATTTGCAATCTTTTCATCAGCACATACTGTACATTTACAAGTTATCAATAAAAAAAAAAAAAAAAAAGAAACTAAGCAGTCTTAGTAGGCTGTTAAGCCACCACAAGCCAGTTGGACAGCTTCAATACACCTTGGCACGGTTTCTGGTAAATTTGGCACAGATTCTGGATGTCTCTGAAACTCTATTCAAGAGATAAATGCCATTCTTCCAAATGGTATTCGATCAGCTGGTGTTTTGATGATGGTGATCTGGTGACTGTGAACTCCATAATATATTATTTACATAATTAAATAATCTTCAAACTATTCAAAACCATTCAACTGATTCATCATACTCTATGAGCAGAGTCAACCAGAAAGAAAACAGTCTGGTTAGAACTGTTTCATCATAGGATAAACATGATCAGTCAGAAGAGCTCTGCGGTGACATGAAGTGACCCTTGTCTTTATTGGGACAACACAGCAGAGCCACCAGACCACCTCACTCTAAGGATTTAGTAATCAGGGTTGTGCTGTTCACCGAACATATGCCACACACCACATTTATCATGTATTACCTCCTAAATATTTGGATTTCCACTACCTGTGTGATATGCAGAAAGGTGGGACATCTTACCAAAAATGTGAAAATGTATATATGATTTATATGTATATACATTCTGATTTTCTCAGGGTAGAGAAGTATATCTTTATAGACATGCATTGGTTTATAAGAGATTCTCACCCTTGATAATGTCATAGGGCACTGATGTATGAAAGCAGATCGCAACAGTGGCTAATGCAGCATATAATGAAGAAATGCTTTGGTCTGTTGAGGGTGGGTCTCTGAGACAATATTTTTACATTTATTTAAATATTAACATTATTGAGATGGTGTAAGTTTTAAGAACCCTTTGTATGTAACTTGCATTCTATATATAAAAGAAGATCTAGACTGTCAGAAAGCTAAATAATTTATTATTTATAAGAAATAGATTTCTTATTTATAAGAAAACTTATATCGAAATCAAGGTGAATGATTTTCCCTGTTGGTTCCCACTGGTAATTATAGCTTCTGCTTTATTAAATAAATACAGCATTATGACCAACAGCTTGGGTTTTATGCCATTTATATATATACAAGTCATTATTGTCATACAGTGAATTGTACCTAATTATATTATGAAAAGTGCAGGTGTGTACTGATATTTTGTATGGCTGTGTGATGGAATGAGTGAGCAAGAGGTATGAGGACTACAGCGTTGTGTGTCGTAGTGCTCCTCTGTTCACTGAAAACTCATCTGTCCTGCCATGCTTCACATCAAGAAGGTCATCCTAAGGTCACACAGGCAGAGCATTCATGGCAAGGTCATGAGCACACAGTGGCACTGAGGATACCTATGCAGCAAATATGTATAATCCCGAAGGTGGCCAATGCAGCCCAAATGTGTACCTTAAATAAATCTTAGTGGTTCAATAAATTCTTTAAATTTCTTTCTCTCATTAAATATACATTCTGTGGCTTAAAACTACATTTTGGTACATTGTTATGTTTTTATTAACTTAACAATGTACTAAAATGGGGTATTAAGACCTCATACTGTATATACTGTATGTACTTTGTTTACATTTAAACACAAATGCAACCCTTTCAGTCACCCTATCTCTACTGTGACTTTAGCTCCTCTCTTAGATGAAAAACATAACCAAACCAGCTACAATGTCCCCGGGTAACACTTAGACACGGTGCATGTGTGGCGTTCAATACATACTCAATACTGTCCCAAAACTTGAACGCCACTGGCATCGTAGAGTGCCTCGGACTACAATTAGGTTGTCTGCAGGCTTGCTGCTTGGCCTGTCCATCAAACTGCTGCTGGGCTTCTATCTCGAAGGAGTTCAATTGATTTTAGGGAGCCCTGCAGGCCCGTGGTGCATTTTCATCAAAACTGCAAAATCAATGCTAAGCAGATTTAGACCCTCGTCACGAGTCATATTTCAGCCATCGCCCTCGCTAATGCTGACGCGTCCACTGCGGCCATTATTACCCACCATTAGCATTACTGTCGCCGCCGTTACAAATTCAGCTGTTCCACCTCATTTACATTCACCACACAAGGGACTGTGTGAATGTGTGCATGTGTATGTGTGAGTTGGAGCGCTGCTAAGTTTGAATAAAGGAATATTGAAGCCCGTAGCAAACTGAGTGTTAGCAGAGCATTGATTATTTACTGAAGCAAAACTGTAAAAACAGCTTTGAGTTTCATTCAAAACAATAGACCGATGATATCATTAAATATATTTTTAGGTATATAACTACATTACAGTTCATGATAATGAAAATCTATTTTCTATTTCTAATCTATATTTCAATTGCTAGTATTTCTAACTATTTCTGATGTTATTATTTTATAAGACAAATGAATAGAGGGAATAGAGCAATGCACATTTGCAGGCCACGTTGTCATTCCTACTCTTATTGAAGTGCAGGTAATATGAAGGTAAGTATGAAGTTTTAGCTGTTTTCATTTACAATTGACTGTGGAGGAAAGAAATGCACACTTCAGTCTGAGCTTGTTTTATTATCATTTGTTACGCTACAGATCACCTGTATGCCTTTATTGATTGAAATTCATTGACTATACAGTACATGTCACAGTGCTGGTCTGTCTGTATGACTCTTCTCCTCTTACTCCCTATATGCGAAAGAAAATGTTGATCAGGGTCATGACCCCATGCTGAACTCTGGTCCCGGGTTAAAGCAGCAGGCTGAGTGCGAGCTGATCAGCAGAGGGCACTGGCTCTAGGCACTGGCACTGTTGCCATCATGAGCTGTTTAGGGCATTAGGGACAAATGATTAGCTTGATGAAGCCTCCATGTGTTCTCCTCCCTCCCCTAACACATCTCTATCCATTAGGAAATGCACATACACATATACACATGCACATGATTGGTTATGTATTGATATTATGGATAATGCAGTAGATATGCAACTAACATTCAGTATTCATATCGATGTATGCAAGTATCTGTGAATACTTGTACAGTTATTAATAGCACAACATAAACACATACAATCACGTTTTTTGTTTTACTTTTTTATCTGTACAATATGCTAAATTCAGTAAGTGTGTTTAGCATTTTCAATGATGTAAAATGAACTGCAGGGTTCAGTGTTGAAATGATCTTAATTCTTATTAATTCATAAAATAATTTGATTATCACAGGAATAGGTTAATATCATACATGTGTAAACCAGTACAGTGTATGTAACAGATCTTTATTGGATTAAAAATGGCTTCCCTGGGTGGCCTAGGAACTGCGGCATGTTAAAAAGCAGACATCAGTCTACTCTAATGGAAACGGAAAACCAAATCAGTATACACTTGCACTTTAAATGAAGTGTCTCTGTAATTGAATTGAAGCATGAACTTACTCAGTCTTTTCTTGCTGTATTTGATCAATAAATAGGTTTGATCAAATAGCAAAATAGACCTAAATACCTAAGGATCACACTTCAGAGAAGTTGTGACAATAACCATCAGTTATCTCAAGATATGCCCAAAACAAAGCTTTCTGTAATTTCTGAATAAATAAGCCTCACTTTTGTCATAACCATGCTTTTTCATGGTATCTTATATACTGTACAGTATATATGAATAAATTATATAAAATGTACTGTTGATTTGTGCTTAACTGGAGAAAAGTTCATTGCAGTAAAATGTTGATTTGGAGATAAAGAAGAGAGATAAACAAGTTGAGTGTGGTATGTTTGTGTGTGTCTTTCTGTCTGAGTGTCTGTTTGTCCATTTGTAAGAAAAAGGAGCTTCTCATTGGACCTCTGGGACGAATGCTCTCTACGTCGTCCTACAGATTTACAGCAGCTCTATTCACATCAGTAACTAAGAACACAATTGCTATCTTACTCACACTGCCTCACAGCTGCACGCACACACACACACACACACATACACACACACGCACACACATATACACACGCACAAACATATACACACACACAAACATATACACACACACACACGTATGTGCACAGAGCCTTGTTGATGCTGAAATAATTATTCACTAGTTAAACTACACACACACACACACATACACACACACACAAACTCTGCTTTTAACTCTCTTTGTATTACAGTGAATATTTTGAGGATATAACAGAAAAACTGGATCTATTTAAAATGTACCATTCTAAGGTAATTAAAAATTAATTTATTACAAGTAATTAAAAAGTTTTTTTTTCATTTAAATGTATATTGAAACAGAATGTTCCTCGTTTAACCAGGTGCAACATGCTTACATACAATCACAAGTCCCAGATGTATTTTTACCTTATATAAGAAAAAAAATTAAACTTTTGAGTATCAAATGCTGAATCTGATATTAATAACCAGTCATCGTTTGTTCATGAGAGCAACTGTGAATTTTTACAAATTGTCACAACAGAACATTTATTTATTTATTTATTTATTTATAAATAAATAAAAATGGGACTTTCCTGCTTTAATGATACAGAAGTGGGCTCTTACATGCCTATCTAAATTTACATTCATCAGCTTTTTCAGAAACAGATGTAAATTAGATCCTCATATCCTCGTAAATCTCAAGCAGAGGATAGTATGACTTGGTCTTGCTTGGTTTTGGTTCTGAGGTGATTAAGAAATGTACGCTCATGTTTAGCTAAAGCAGCTTTCCATCTGTTGCCTGGACAATGTCACACCTTCACTCAGTCTATTGCAGAGTTCCACAGGCTCCCTGCTGAGCTCACTTCCAAGTAAACATGCACCTAATCAAATAGTATTGTAACCAGACCTAAAATGGCTGACCGTTTACAAGCTCAAAGACAACAACTCACCGTCAGGATGCAACTTCCCTCCCCCATGCAACTGACCCTGTCGTAAAAATTCCTTTCTCTTTTTCGGCCTGTCCCAAGTTTCTTTCTATCTGTGTCACACGTTCACAGATTGTTGTTGCCGTTTTACATAGAGGCCAGTTGGTTCTATCAGAGTACAGAGAATCTTAAACTTTAAAAGCCTTCATAACTTGTTAAACAAAATGCTTGAAAGATGGTACACCTACGTGCACTTCTATTCTCTCCTTTGCAATAACCAAATTATAGACTGTAAATTTTTTTTTTTAATCTTACATTTACATGGGAACACACACACACACACACACACACACACAGACACACGCACACAGCAAACTGCCAAAATATATTACTGCATCCTTACTGTCTGCTATTCGGTTAGTTCACAAAAGGCTAAAATAATGAATGAACTCTCTCTGCTCCAGAGATATTTACAAGCTTGGAAGACCATGTGATAATTCAAAATATTTCACCATAATACATTTCTTTTTGCTCTTCTAAAAATAATTCAGCATCGTTTATAAAACCTGTGATCTGCCATGAAGCAATAAGCTTCGCACTGAAATAATTTATAGCTGTGCAATAATTTATAGATGTGGGAGCATTTATATGAACGGTTTCTTCTTGAATGCACGTTTTGAAAGGGCCTTTTGTGGAAAGCCCAGTGAACATAGCAGTGTGTAACACGAAAGCAGAACCTTTCCATGGTGAAATCAGCCTGGATGTAATTTGCACTGTGCATGTGTATGTGTGAGTATGTGAAAACTCATTTGGCCAGCTCTCTGATGGAGTTGGTAGGTGAAATGGCAACAGCAGAATGGCTTTGCAAGGGAATCTGTGGCATAATTAGCGTGCAAAGACCCAAACATTTCATCATACCAGGCTGGTTCTTCCTCATGTTGTATCTGGGAAGCTCTCCTTTATGTGCCTATTTACACACACATGCTTTCGCTTTGCTCAGGACCTGCCGGATTGCACACCCAAAACTCATTGGGCTGGGCTTTTTGAAAACAGATTAAGCCTAGTCTTAGGATAAATGATGCTGTCAGTGGTGATTTTCCATTGAACAGTGGCCAGTACTAAATGATGACATTCTTTGTCTTACTTTAATCACTCTATCTCTCATTATTTCTTCCTTGGCTTCATTCTTTTTAGTCTTTTATTCATTTCCCAAATGTGCCGTAACCACAAACATGTTCTACATGAAACTATGATCTGCACCCGCACACACGCTCACACACACACACACACACACACACACACACACACACACACACACACACACACACACACACACACACACACACACTAGCAAGGTTATTTTTCCCATTAGGACCGAGCCATGTGAAGCTTGGCCAGCACACAGCCTATTTGGTATGGTGTATTGTGTGTGTGCTGTTGTGAGAACGTTGTCATTGGCAGAATGCTGTGTTTGATTTGGCTTGGGACTAGGTCTGACTACGCTCAGCCAGAGGATAGGTAGGGAGGGTAACCTCCAGACCAGACCTGCTTTTCCTGTCTGCCACTGCAAGAGAGAAGTGGGGGTCCTTTTTTAATGCATAACATGCATGCATAGAGTATATATACTGTGTGAGGGAGACTGAAGAGGGCATGACAAGGAAGGCAGGTGCTAGGATGAGTTACATGCGGAATAAGAATGGGCGACAGAGGTAAAATCAGGGCAGAAAGCATAAGCTCATTAAGTATTTTCTAACTTTAGATGACTTCAGCTCAGAATAATGTGCATGACCAGTTAAACATTTGAAAATACCTTCTCAAGAAAAGGTTCATTAATATTGAGTACACACACACACACACACACACACACACACACACACACACACACACACACACACACACAGAGTACAACTATGAGAATTTTATATTCTAAGAATTATTTTATATTTTAAGTTTATAGAAGTATTCATTCAAGGTTTGGAAAACACTTGATATCTTCTCAATGCCATGCTTAATGAAAGAACTTCACCCAGGAGGACTTTTCTTACAGTTCAAAAAATGGCTGAACTCACCGATGCTTCTTTAACATTCTAATCGAAAAACACTTGTCTGGGTAAACTTCTTCTGGGACAAAATTTACACAAAATCATTATTAAAGTACATTTTGGTCCAGAATTCAATAGACAAACTCTCTATCTTTCATTAAATTCATAGGTTATGATTGTTGTAGAAACAAGTTTAGGAAAATTAATAATTGTGACTGGTATATACAGTGGCTCATCTCTTTACATGTACAATAGTGCCATTATTTTAATACTGTTTCATCATTCAATCATTTAAATTTTTGGCTTCATGATACTCAATTACAGGTTCCTTATAGAGGAACCATTGGTGACAAATAACTAAAAACACATAGCGATATTGATGAAGTGAATGAGTAACAGCAAGATGCTGGGCACACAGGTCTCTGTAAAGCAGCCAGTGGCCTCTTCCAGATGCACAGATGTTCACACAACCTTTCCCTCATTTTTGGTGGATAATTAAACCCCAATCACCACACTCTCAGGTGGAAATATGCCACTTGTGGAGAGAGAAATGTGGATACTAACAATTTGTGTTTAATGGCATGGTGAGAGTCTTTCCTTGTCATTTATCTAGTTTTAAAAAGGGCATTTTAAATCCAAGGCAGGCACTAATTATTATTTCATGACTGCATTCAAATATATCCCATGTGACACTGAACTTATTTGTTTGAAGAGAGGTAAAAAATCACACAAGAATGCATTTTTCACTTAGGTTTATTGACTGTAGCTGATTCTTAAAGTAACACAGAAACACCTGTCTTGGCAAAAATGCAAAGGACATTCTGATCAGCCTCATAGGCACCATACATTCCTGCTGCGTGATATCTCAAGGGCACACATATATGTGCTTATATTAAAAAGACACAGCTCTAATGCATTCTCAGTACCCTCGAAGTAGCCTCAGTAGAACATTGTTGCTCTCCACTGTACCATGCATAAAGCTAATCTGAGATGAGAACGAGTTAAAGAATAATGTCAATCACTTAGTTAAGATGATGCCAAGGCTAATAGAGGACGCGGTCCTGTCCTCACAATGCACAATAGACAAAGATTTACTTGAAGTCTTAGTTACATTGTTCTATGATTTCTGATTCAGTCAGGCAGGTAATGGTGGAATTCATCAAAGAACAGAACTAATACACTATCCATTTTTTACTTACATATTCAAATATGAAGGAGAATAATACAAATCCTTGGCAGAGTTTTGTGCCACTTTCAGTTGACAAAAGCAGGCCATGTCTGAACGGAATATTGTAAAAGAGTACTATCTTGCATAGACGTTTTCAGTAACAGATAAAATGGGCTATGAAAAATGGTTATATCCAGGACAAATACATTGTACAACACTAAAAACACATAATCATAATTACAATTAATGATTTATTAAAGACTTTTCATTACATTTTAATTATTTTGTAAATAAACGAAGCATAGTAGGTACAATAAAAATGTATGGCCACATTAAACATACTCCATAGCAATGATCACCAAAACCCAAAACAGCAGTAGTCAATTTATTTTTTAATTCTTCGTAAATTATTGACTAAGAAATGAATTATATGTTCCCATAGTCCTAGTGTACTCCATAGAATACAGCAGTTTCGAAAAAAAAAAAAAAAAAGAACAGGAAAAATGGACATGCATTTTTATTTCTCGTGCAATGATAAACAATTAGCACTGGCACCTTACCGGCATTTAATCCAATCTATATCACAATAATCCTATAGTTTTAAATTCACAATCCACAGGCATGATAGATTACAACTTACCCGACCAAGTTCACTTTCCTTTGTTAAAATAAGACCTCGGGGGGGAAAACACGCAGGGAGTCGATTCGGCTCTTTCGATTTTGACGCATCTGTTTCAAAAATTGTGAAGCACGTGATTTTTAGGGTATGTGCGATTTTTTTGTTGGAAAGGATGATGGAGAAAATAAATGGTTTGGTTAGAGCGTCCTGTCGCAGTTTCTCTCACTCATGAAAGCTGTGCAAAGCGGAGGCGCTCGCGTAGACTATAACACACACACACACACACACACACACACACACACTGAACTACAGTAGTGCACTTTCAGTGTTGTGACACTTTCTTACTTTCTTTTAATTTCTTTCTTAAAATGGAAAATCCTATCCTAATTTAAAATCTCCAGCTGGATTTAGGGTGATACTATTCTTATTCACGGTGTTTAGACTTCACAGGCACTAAGGTGTTATTTATAAGACATAAGACATTAATCATATTTTATGTTTTTTTGTGTTTTCTCTTGTTCAGCCATGTTCATTCAATTTCAAAAATTATTTAGGTAAATATTAGGTATATATTAGGTTAATAACAAAGTAGTTAAGTACAAACATGAATTATTTTGTATAGGACTAGGTGGAGCAAACGGAGATTAATTTTAATGGGCTACGTCCGAAACCGCAGAGCATAGTAAATAATCAAAATAGTACGCTTTCTGTGTCTAATCCGGTAATATGTGGTTTTGGGTATTTAGCTTGATATTTGTGGAGCTGTTTTGGGTTATATGAAGTCTTAGATACCAGCTTTTATATCGTTTTATTTTAACGATAATAAATTTAATCCAATGAGTTTTTCTAAGATCATCAGTTGTATCAGTAATACATTTCAGCAGAATAGATTTCTCTATGATTTACCCCATATACATTTAAAGAAAAGTTTAAAAGAGAAAGGCACTGGACTTTTCAACACTCACTTCAGCTGAATTTTTCATGATTGGACAATGTTTGTGTTAGTTAATTCCATTAGGCCAATATGTGGAATCAATATTTCCGTGTTCAATAAAATTAAGCGCATAAAATCAAAATAATGAGCCAAATGATATGCTTAATCGGCGAGTTTATTCCACTGCTAAGTGTTTTATATAGCACTAATTTGGGTTTATATCGACGTTGATGTAGGCTGGGTTAAACTCGCTTTCCAGAACCATCATCCTGTGTAGACCCAATAAACATGAATATATGATAGATGATTCATGAATGCTTGTGAATGCCTGAAAAGATTGTATTTTCATATATGCTAATCCGTCTTTGAAACAGAAGGATTATATAATTAATAAGATTTTTCCTTGAGTCTAGTACTGGGCATAAGAGTGTAACAGGATGTATGCTTTTGACCACAAATCACAAATCATAGCTCGTCAGCATCTTACAAAGTGCATGCAGAAATAATCTCACATTTGCCTCAAACTACAAAGTAATTCTATGAATGAATCTATAAAACGCCCAGAATATATACAGGGCAAATAGATAAAATTGTTGCCATGTAATAAATAAGTACCAATTATGTTTCCTGTTTTAATATAGGGCTTTATAATTTTGTAAGAAAATTAATTAATTGGTCAGGTATGGAGTGTGATCTAATACTAATACTAGGTGTATTTCGACTTTTCTGGATAGACTCCAGATTCACCCCTGATAAAGGAGTTCATAAAGTCGAATGCATTAATGAATTTATAAATAAATGGCTTGATGTGGTAAATATTGTATAAACGTTTATGTAGAAAAATAAATAATAACTAAATGACAAAAGTCGCTAAAGAAGAATAGTTCATATTTTCTTTATTATTGTATTTAATAAACATTTATACAAGTTGTCGATTAATCACAAAAACGTCTGATATGTATTATGAATAAACGTATGCATCCTTGAAGATTTCAAAAAGTTCACTCCGTCTCTTGAAAATGCACATTATGTTTTAGCGCATGTGATTTTTGTGGGGTTTTTTTTTGTTGCAAAACGTTAAATACGCCTAGAGATTTATCAATTAAAATTTAATTGAATTGTGTAGATAAAATCCTCTCGCCAGTGATCCACAGATGGATCGAACTATTCTTACATTTTGGAGAGAAATTGTGGTGTCGAAGGCCTCAGATGTAATGCTTAGATTGTAATCGCACAGCTCAGCCTCCATAGTCTAATGTAAAAAAAAAAAAAAAAGGCTTATTTATACTTACGCCAATCATCAAAGAAGATACACGTGGCGTATGTCGGAAACTATAAATCTCCGTCGTGTCTAGGTGATAATTATGGGACATTAGCAAGAGGAATGCAGAAAGGCCTGCTCCAGCTGATCAACTCGCATAACAGATTCCTGCGGGTTCAGGACAGGCTGAAATATTTATGGCCACACAATGACCTCAGTGTATTCTAGTTGCGCATCCCCATTTCCCTAAGAAATGCTAAAACTAATTGTACATATTTAACTGATTATGAACTGATACATTTTCTAAACACTTTGTTATGTAGGTAATTAATGTTAGTAAACGCGTCTGAATATTGCAAGAAAAGCATGTTAAAAGATTTCCAAAAACAAACAGCAGGTGGCGCAAAGCAACTCAGAACGCGCCTGTTTTCATGACTGAAATTTTACCCTGTCGACACGCAGAAGAATAAAAATTCATCAGGGACGAAAATTATGGAGAAAACTTTTGTGTCCTAGACGCATTTAGGGTGAAGTAATTAGCATTTTTTGTCAGGGTTAGAATCAAGAACGAGTAAAAACAAAAGTATGTAAAAGTATTTTATACGTAATTATAATTACAAATAGCATAATTTGTTAAAAAATACATTTCTGTATACGATTACGAAATTATAATTATTATGTATGTCTATAAGAAATTTAATGCTGCCTTATGCGAAATCTAAATAATGTTTTATATAGATTTTTATATCCAGTGATGAACAATATCACTCACAGCGTCATGTGAGTACGTGTTATTTTATATTGTTCGGTTTTATGATTGATACATCAATTTGTTCATGCTTTGGATTATTATTGTATCATCACCGTTAACCGAAAACCGACAACCTCCATGTTCGCTTCTTTTACCTAATGGGTTTATATTCTCTGTATAAAATATAATTTCCTATTTTATATTAAATATAAATTAAACACTAAACAATTCATGCATATTAAAATTACAGAGGTTATATTAAATGTCAAACAGGCTACTGATGGGGGCTGCATTTGAAACTAGACTTGTTCATTTTTGTCACTTTTTTTGTCATCATGTTTTAGTTTTTGTCCAAACTAAACTTATTTTTAAATATTACATTTCCGTACAACATCGTCAGCAAATTTTGTTTATGACGTATTATAAATGAATATATAAATATAATATATAAATAGACATTTCACTAACCAAATATTTTGAACCACAAATCATTCTAAAAGTATAGGCTATTTTTATTATAAATATTTTGCATTCTTTACGCACATGCATGAGCTCAAAATATGTTTGTGGAATTTAAGGCAATTGTGAATAATTGTGAAATACACATCACGATTTAAGGTAAAAAAAGTCTTTAGAGTTTTTATCTTAAATCGTGAAGACATAAAGACTCTAAGACGTTTTACCTTATATATATATATAGCCTTTTTACTTTTACCTTATATATATATATATAAGGTAAAAAGTAAGGTAAAAAGTCTTTAGAGTCTTTAGAGTCTTCACGATTTCACGGTTTATATAGCCAAACAATTCGAAAAAACATTCCTTGATATGAAATAACAAAAGTCTCATTTTACAGTCTACTTATTGTTTCGGATAAAAAAAAATAAAATAAAAAGAAAAAGAAAACATTTAGCTTATGTAAAGTATTTCTTTCTGCAAATGTAATAGTGTATATTGTTTTATAAAAATAAATGTTCGATGTGTCACATTATAAATGTACCTATAGAAGTACATTTCATTAAAACCGTGTGCATAACTGATGAAATAGCGGAAATAAAGTATGTATCTGTGTATGTGTGAGTGAGAGAGAGCCGGCGTAACAAAACATAAGTTTGTTACCCAGGTAAAAAAATGTAGAAAAGAAGAACTTGCAGGTGCGCGCGCGCGCACACACACACGCACACACACACACACACACGCACAAATTTCATACTCTGGTGTATAATTCTTGTCCTATATCTGAATAACAATTTGCAAGTGATTTTGATCTTACAATTTATACAACAACAGCTTTTTGTTGCACTTTTTGAGCACTTTACAGATACTCAAAAATGCCTTATTGTGATAGTTACTAAATAAAAAAATTGTTGTAATTGTGAAGATCTGAGTGAAGTATGTGATAGTTGGTTTATATCAGTTTCAGTGGGCTGAATCCAACACTATTTGGGGATTTCCTTTTTAAACCTGGTAATGACCTGGTGAGATATGTCACTTGTCACTGCACAGGGAAATCACCAAACTGCCCCCTGGATGAAGCAGTCTCAAATTGAGGAAGGGTATTTATACATCTATGACAAGTTCCTGTAACATTCCTAAAATCTACTGTTTGTTTGTGTTTGGACTTTTGTGTGTACTCTCTCAGACACAAGTTGCTATTACTGGTGTGTAAGCTCTGAGGACTAGCTGGAGAACATGTTCGTTCAAGACGCAGGCTCCTGTGTGTCTGGTTTAGGGACTGGTTATAAGACGGTTATTTTTGTGCTTCTGTGTAGGATTTGTCTCCTGGATATGTTGATACACACAGGCTGTGTGAAATGAAACCAACTTTCTACATGTGTTTATAACCTCATTTTGTGGCCCAGCCATTTACACTCAAAGCTATGCTTCTTTTACATAACCTGCAAATTCACAAACAACACTGTACCATAATTCTGTTTTAATGTTATGAAACTTGAAAAACTTCAGGCTTGTTTAACCCAGGTCTCTCTTTCTCTATTCATTATTCTGAAAGACCACCTGCAGGCATGTGTGTGTTTATAAGGGGTTGGAAAGTTATCCGGTTAATAGTAGCAAACACAACACAGTTGTGAGTGATAGACTACTGGCAAACACACAACACTGAGACAGATCAATTAGTGCTGAGGAAACAGGGGGCAGTAAATATAATTTGCGTGTTTAAAGGTGAAGCTTTTTCTGCTCCTCCTTCAGTTTCTTTTCCTCATAGTCATTCCCTTCCTTCTCTCTTTTACTTTTCCTTTTGACCCCCTTCCATTTTCCCTGCTTTTGCAATTCCAGCTTTCTTGATATAATCTTCTAAGCCTTATATTTATATAAAAATCTTCACGAATCCCTTTTTAGTCCTCGCTTTCTCCTCATGTTAAGACAAGCGATCAGTATTGTTTATTTTATATGTAATAGACTTTTCCTGATATGTAAGATCAGAAGATATCTAGTCTAAATGCAGCTCTTTTTGTATTCACAGTCCCCTTTGCATTTTATGGAGAGATATCAACACGGCAAACAGTCATTTACATGTTCTAGCATTATACTGATGGGCAAAATTATAGGATTGCTTTTGAAATAAACTAATACCTCTCTCTGTAGATTCTGTAGATATGCGCACGACTTGGCATGGCACACTCTTGTCATTCCAGCCAGAAGGGAAACGAGAAAAGAAGGACAGAGGAAGAAAGAGTGAATGAAGACAGCAAACATCTTTTGGGTCAAAGGTCAGCTCATTTTTTTGGCGATAGTGCTGTGAGGTCATATTAAGGGTGGTTTCACGGGTATAAGGGACAGTGAGAGCCTTCTTCTGTGTGGCATGCTGAGAGATGCGAGGTATCTTTGTGCATTCATCCCAGATTGCGATGTCCTACTTGTCTATTCATTTAAGTGAAGGCGCATCCATTTTGCATGTGTGTTTGTGGTTGAATAGGACGTAATAGTTGCCACACACTAGGTTTAAGTTCCTGTTTTAAAACTATATATATAGCGGGAAGGTCTGTCAAACGGAAATGGTCTTCTAGTGAAGAGGAATGTTAGCAGAGTGAGGAGCAGGGTTTTGTGTGTGTATGTGTCTGTGTGTGTGTGTGTGTGTGTGTGTGTTGTATTTGACCGCGTTCTGACCTCCCCTGGGTGCCCCCTTACCTCCCCTTCACCCTATCCTCCCATCCTTCACCTCTGTTGCCTTCTCTTCATTCCTCCTTCCACAGCAGACTGATGGGCAGAGGGCCCCTTACATTCTTCTGTTGAACACACATGCACACACACAAACACACACACACACACACACACACACACACACACACACACACACACACACACACACACACACACA
>JAQMYJ010000008.1:10820713-10839983 GCA_030014305.1 Clarias laeviceps
CACACACACACACACACACACACACACACACACACACACACACACACACACACACACACACACACACACACAATAGAATAACTAAATGTTTCCATAATAGACTTCAGCTGTCTCTGTTCTTACTTGTGTGTGTCTTCTTAAATCTCAAGTCTGTGGCAGAACACCTATGCTGAAGAAGTACTAATAACATATCATACCAAGTGAAACTGTGATACAGTTTTACTTTACTCCTAGATGCAACATGTTCTATAATGTCAGTGTTTATAAGGATATATTGGTTTTATAAGACAAACATAAACAATGCTCTGTTATTAATGAACCTTGAGTTATTTTTCCAACGTTTAAAATATCAATTTGCCTGGGTGTCTGACATAACAAAATTCATTTCTACATTTTTCAGCTACACATGTAGACTTAAAGTTTTTTTGCTGTAAATGCTTTACATCCTCCTCTTTGGACAGGTTGTGGTTTCTTCCTGAAATATAACAGCAGCTGTGAGTTGTAATGCTTTCACCACTTTACTTCATAATTATGCAATTTTTCTTTATTTGACATACATATTATTATATTATAATATATATTATGAACAAGTTATTCAAGAACTTCCAAGTTTGATAGCTTACTCTGTTTTTTGGATTGTTCTACAATAATTTCATTTCTTAAGACTTTTGTCTTTTTGTCAAGTCAAGAACTTCTCTGAGCTGACTAAGAATTATGTTTTCCCAGTGAGTTCTTAACATTTTGCATTGCCACTCAACTCAGTTGTGATGACCGAGCAAGACCAAGTTTCCCATCTTCATGTGAAAGCAGGTTTTACATGCTGCTCCCAGTAGCTCTTTTGCCAGTCATTTGCACCTGTTTTGGTTCACCTGATGCAAATTCATATAATTCTAAATAATGTTAAAGCTACAGTATTGCCCTGCCTGATTTTTGTTTCTATAGACATCATGGATGTTTAACATTTATGAGTTTGTTGTTTAAAATTTGTCTGAGTAAGGTACTGTAAATTGTAACCTGATTAATTTGATATTTATTAGATACTTTTTGTGAACTAGATTAGAAATATGTATTTTCAGGATGCTTTTACTATATACTGAGGATGTGGAGAATCATATACATGCAGATGATCAGAAAAACGCAGCCTAACTGAACTCAGCCTAACTGAACTCCTGAAACCCTGGCTCTATTTATGGGTGCTGCAGGTTATGCATTCTGCGTTTTGTGGAGGCTTTGCTCATTCATTTCCCTAACAAAGCAGCAGGGCACCTGGCTCTCGCATCCAAACTTCATCCATCTCTCCAGTGCAGGCTGATGCACAGAAAAATCAAATTCTCATTTGCTTGCTGAAGGAGAGAGAAACAGAGAGAGAGAGAGAGAGAGAGAGAGAGAGAGAGAGGAGGGGTACCTGGGTAGACTGACCTCCCGTTGAACCCGCAGCCACTCTCTGTTTAGTCATTCATCTGCAGTGGAGACAGCAAGCAGGCCTGATTGGAAACCGCTGGGCTGACATTTTTCTAGGCCTGCAGATGGAGGAGTGTGTGTGCGAGTGAGCATGCTTGTGTGTGCCTGATTTGCTCTGCCCATCGCGACGTGCCATGCATCTCTTTATTCTCAGCAGACAGCAGAAGGCCAATGTAAGGGAGATGGCATCTCATTTTGGAGTTCAGAGTCACAATGCATATCCTCTAAGGTATCCCATCATACATTATTTAATGATGAAAAGGTGGCCATATAGCCGAAACTTATACTGTAAGTAGACGAATATAATTAGGTGATATTAGAATATCTCAAACTGCTTGACCTTGACTAGGTTGACCTCTTAATTTCATCTGATGCCATCCTAAATCAGGAAATACTAAATTAGAGCACAAAAGAGATATTACAAACACAGACCCTCCAGAATATTTCTTTTGTGTTTGTGTGTGTGTGTGTGTGTGTTCATTCTGTGTGAAATTTGTCATGTGTTACAAATGTTGTGCTATTTCACCATTTACATTTAAAGTAGCAGAAAGTCAGTGATAATTTATAGTGTACTTCTAAGAGTCATACTTTCTGGAATGCATACATCAAACTAGAACTCTTTAAAAAGATGTTTGTTTATATCTCCTATTGCCTTTTCTTCATATATATTTTGTTGCTGCTGGATCTTTAACATGAAAGCTACAATGTAATCATTTGCCACAGTACATTTTTGTGTTTAAATCTGTTTATCTAGAACAGTAAAGTTCAAAGTAACCACGATTTAAATTTTGTATATTTACATTGTTCAGTAGAGATTTAAATATCCACTGCATATATTTCTATTCCACCATTTCACCTCCCCTGAGTGTTAGCAGACCCGAATCCGATTTCTTTTGAGGAACACTGTATAAGGACCTTATATTTTGCATTGCTGCACTTTGTCTTTTTTTTTTTTTTTTTTTACGTTTGTGTAAACAATTTCCAAATTATTGCTAGTGCATTTTGTGTAATTTTAATTCATATTTGTGCATGCATTTGCATTTTTTTCTCTCTGGTTATTTTTATTTGAACATTGATCATCTTTACTTTATCAACCTTAATGATGCTATATGCAGAATGTGCACCTTAGTGCATTTTTAGTCTTTTCAGTCTCTTTTAGACTGCCAGATGTGAGATCCCTCAAAATGTTTGAGCACAATGTTCCACTGTTAAGATGGCTGAATGGGTTTCATTTCTGCTTTTTCATGAAATATAACAGTTTGTCCATCATTTACCTGAGATTGCAACTAAGCAAACTATTCTCAGAAAGCCAGTTATCTCAGCTGATCTCTGATCATAAGCAGAATGCATAACAATATCATATAGATGTCATATTGATTTAAGAAGAATGCATAACAATATCATATAGATGTCATATAGATTGCTAGCATTGCATTTAGATCGCTAGCAGTAATTAACATTGGAGTAGTATATTTTTTTCTGATACATTTAATACTCTCCATACAGGGTATTAAAAAGTGCAATACAATGGATATAGTTTAATTTTATTTTTGGTTAGAAATTTATTATACTTAATTTATACAAAATATATAAAAAATACTTACAAGGATGTGCTATTTAACACCTAGTTATGATTCAAATACAAGTGGATGTACAGTAGTACTGTACAAATTCCAATTAAAAAAATCTGTTTGCATTATCACAGAATGGTCAGAAATAAGCATAAACACCATCTCCAACTCCATATTTTCTATTTTTTTCTGCCCCTAATTGATGAATTTCAGATTTCTCATGGCTATGAGACCTGCCACATAATTTTCATCGCAGTACCGAAACCAGGAAACAAAAGAACAAAGAGTTAATATGCCTGGGATCTGGGCAAATAACAATGTGAGAGGAGCTGTATATGGATAGAGTACAGCTTGTGTATGCAGTGAATAATGAGGAGGCAGACAGTATGTTCAGCAAAACTATTATGAAATGAGACATTTTCAGACATTTTCCATTATTTTTAGAACCAAGGTTGTCAGAGTGAGGTCTGGGGTTAGCCAATGATTATTAAAATTTTGTTACAGTGGTTGAAAACTCAAATCCTCTATTATCCAAGTTAATATGTGCATAATATAATAAATAATAACCAAAATACTTTGTGCTTATAATTATTACTTATAATTATAAAGTATTAGGCAATTTTTGTATTAATGTATTAATACATTTTACTGAATTCCTTTTTTTATTATTAATTATTATCCATAAATAAAATTTAAGCTGTTTTAAGATTATTTATATATTTTATTTATATATATATATATATACTGCAGTACTATTGTTCTGCTGGAATTATTTTTCAAGAAAAATTAGGTACTGTGCTATGTTTTTGTTGTGTTATTATTATTATTATTTTTTAGAAATTGTATTATCATCAAACTCGGAGATAAAAAACTACTAAATATTGTTATCATGACACATTATGGCACAATGTGATGTCTAATATATCTTTTTTTTTTTTATGTGTGTGTGTGTGTGTGTGTGTGTGTGCATTTTATATATTTGGAGGTTTTAACCTACATAAATTAAGATTTTTTGTTTTTTTGTCCAACACTACAATAGTGCTGCTAGTTTGTAAACAGTCCTATATATTGTGTATCATAGAAATATGTCAATTGATATGATATTTTGTAATATAACCAACCCCAATATTGTGTTCTTTTCCGCCCCCCTACCCATGGTATCCCAATATCCCAGCATTATGGACAGACTGGAACTTTCTGAGACAGTAGCCATAATTACATTTTTTTTTTAATTCATTAGAAAATAACCATCTGTTTCTATTAACTGTTACTGCATTGTGTGTTCATGGACATTTTCATTGCTTTGACCTCAACCATGCAAACTTTACTTATCCTGCATCTTTTCTGCTGAGAGCAGTGAGAACAATAGGGAAAAAACAAAGAAGGAAAAACAAAACTTGAAAAGATGGACAGAGTGGGTGAAAATGAAGACTAGTAAAGATTCAGAGTACAAAGAGAGAGAGGATCTCTGCAAGTAGAGGGGGAGAGTGGAGAGTAACGAGAGAAGGAGTGTAGGTGTCAATAACAGTGGTCTATCTGTGCCCACGAGGCGCTGAGTGAACTTTTGAACCTGGGTCACATTGAGTGGGTGCTGCACGATGAGACTAACCTCGTCTATGTACTCTTCTCTTTGCATTCATTAAGGCCATGGTAGGAGAAAAGAGAGTGTGATTGCAGGAGAGAGAGACAGACAGAGGAAGGGAGGAGGTGAAACAAGAGGGCAACATCAGAAAAAGCCCAAAGCCATTTACCTCCCTCCATGTGCTTGAGCAAATGGATGGTACCTTCGCATTGTTATTGGACCTATGCACTCATGTGCTCATCGGAATATTAATCTTCTGTCTACAGCTCAAAAACTAAACAAAAAAAATATAAATAAATTATGAATGAATGTATGGCTTTATAACACAGTGTTTTATAATTGGCCCTTTTCTGTCAAGATTATTGTGTTTATAAGTCTTTGTTTGTGGCCTGAGTGATTCTTAATGATTACTCATAATTTCCTCTGTGTACACACATACATAGACAAACACACATGCACAATGCATGTGTACAGGCTGTAATTAAGCACTCTAATTAATTCAGAATTATTCATGAAATTATATGCAAATATGCCTAGTCCATTAGCCAACTGGAAGATCTCTAAAATATTAATATGACGAATGAAAATCGGAGACAAAAACACATCATTCACATAGAATATTTAATCCCCAAACTATAAGAAAGCATAAAACATGACTTGTTAATTTTTTTTTTCACATAATGCAATCATGACCTCTTGCATTTTTTTTCTTCACTCAGTGGTACTTTGTAATATTCAATGTCAAGAAGGACATTTGCACACATTTTGACTGCTATATTATACATATAATCATACATTTTGGACCCACTGGTCGAGTACTTTTATTGTTGCTTTGTATTTAGACAATCTAATTTTCAATGTATTTTATCTTGTTTTATTGTGCATATGACAAATTCTTTAAAACTGAATCCAAACTATCCTAATGATGCACACCTGTGGACAAGATGCAGAGAATCATTCGCAAATTTTCCTTTCAGATTTTCATTCCTTTTGTCCAAGAAAAAAAATTCAACCTTTTTTTTTGTTGTTTATAATGTCTGTATATTCTACTATACATAAAATAGATTCTTCCTTCCTTGTTGTATTTATGGCTCAGTTCATGCAGAAATCTCCCTTATTTGAAGTTTGGAATCTCTCTGAATTGGTAGCACATTTAAATAATTATAAACACATTTTAATATTTTTCAAATGCTGATTTCAAATCAAGTCTTGAATGCTGACCTTCAACGTGTTTCTACATGTGTGTGCATGTATATAATTCATGTCTACTTCTATTAATTTTAAATTGTTGTTACTCTAAACTAATATTAAAAAACAATCTTTTTCCTAGGCATTATGGTTAATTACCTTATTTTCTAATTACAAATATTTACAGTTAGTTTTCCTGTAAGTTGGCCAAAATTCAGTTCTGCAGCATTTTTATTGCTGTATCCTGTAAATGATAGATGTTCTGTGTTGCTTTAGCATTATTTTGTTTAAGAGTAATCATCACAAATAATAAAACATTTTTCATAATCAATGATTGGATTGCATGATGAGAAGGGTAATCCACCTAAAGTTATTGATTTCTATTAACAACATATAAGTGTTTTGTTTCTCTTTGACCCAAGCAATTTGCCAACATTTACTTGTTATAATTTATTAAAGAATAGCTAGAGAATTGTAATAATTTAAAGCTATGTTTAATGTTTTGGAATGGTAAAAAAAACAGGTTATTTATGTTCTCTCATCAGACCCTTTTTGAGATTTTATTTTAGAAAAAACTGCCCAAATACTAAAAACTGTCCTGTATCTGCAAACTTTAAAACTGTGTTTCAAGCACTGACACTGAAGAATCCTTCTGAAAATGAATGAATAGATGAATTAATAAACATGAAATTAAAACTCACGGACTGTCAGTTATACACTTTAGTTTGTGTAGAGTGTCTGCCAAACAAGTCTCTGTTTAAATTGTTTTCTGCAGAAATTACAAGGCTACTAATATAAACAGTGCAGTTGGCACTGTTGTCAAATTTGCTATTGTAGAAAATCAACACATTCTGACCAGTCAAAATCAACAGAGTCGGTTCATCAGCATTCAACAGACTGGCATAAAATGTGAAAATCAAAATTCTTTCTTTCTTTCTTTCTTTCTTTCTTTTTCTTTCTTTCTTTCTTTCTCTTTCTTTCTTTTTTAACCAAAGTAATATGTTGCGTCTTTTATATTATGCTTGTGGTTTTCTGTCTTTCGCTTTCTCATACACACATGTGAAGAATTAATATGTGAGCAGCTGTGCTAGGAAAAAAAAACATCTTCTGCCAATCCAAGATGCATTGTGATATTAATATAATAAGCAGTCAGTAAACGCACAAATGAATGATTTTCATACTTTCTTAATGGAGCATGTTGTTTGTGCCGCTCTGCAATGTCTTGTATGTCTTTCCAACGGTAGGCTACAATGTCTGGAAAATGACTGAACCGCACATTTATCAAGAACGAAGCACAAATAAGGCTTTATATGGGTAGATTTACTGATTAATAGATTTGACAATAAAAAACAGCACCCCGGTCACCCACGGGAGCTCGTAAGTGTCGTAACACAACATATTTTAACAGACCTTACATCTTTTTCCCCCCCACGCTCCATGCACTCCAACTAATGGCCCTCTTGCGCTAGCTAGCGACTCCAATTACAAATGTGCATGCTGGACAGTGTCCAGCCAAAAGCAAATAAATAAAAGCTGAATGTGGGTGTTGGGTGAGTACACCACTAGAAACTGATCAGGCCATTGCGCTGAGCTACAGATGTCCAGTTTGTCTCCTGTCTGTCTTTTTATCTGGAAGAAACAGTGCAGGTTGTCCTAATGGTCTGCCTTAGTAGATTTTTGTGTGTACTAACCAGCAAATCTCCAGACTGAATGCACCTCCGAAGTAAGATGTCCTGCCAATATTTACACTTGCACCTTGCTTAAACTGGTCATCAAGAAGCCAAGAGCTCAAAAGCTATAACTTAAGGAAATAAGCAATATAATTACAGCAACACTTGTTTAATATGGGTGACCATTAACAAGAGAAAAAGCCAGTGTGTGTGTGTGTGTGTGTGTGTTTGCAATGTATTCAGGTGTGTACTCACTGTCATTCAGATGGAAGGAAAGTGAAGTATGAGGTCATATTGTAATGCAAAAAAATGTTGATTTTTGTTAAAAAATGTTTAATGTTAAATGTTTAAAAGTAATAGTATATGTGATATATCTACAGTATTTTCACTATAATCAATATTAAACGTTTACACAGAATTGTGCAAAAAAGAAAAAGAAAGCAATTCTGTCACATTGGTTTGTGAGAAAGGTCAAATGAGAATGGTGTAAACTTATGGGAAAACAACAGTATTTTACTCTAAATAACCTTTTTAAAATAATAACCTTTTTTAAATAATGGTGAAATGAAAGGCATCACAAATTGCACAACATTGTTAGAATCACTTTTTCCCCCTCCATTCTGATGTTTGATGTAGACTTTAACCCTACATCTTGACTGAAAACTGATGAATTTCACAATATTTTGTATATTATGCAGCTACCACATGATTGCCCAAGGGTAATTGAAACTATACATTTTAAGTATTTTTTTGAAGAAAAGGCTGTGTCATAGTTTATTTTGTGGCCTAAAATTTTCAGACAAATAGGTCACAGCAGTGAAAACTAAAACTACTGTTTTAGGTTTAAATTTATGGGAATTTGGGTGTATGACAGTCTATGACACTTGAGCCAATAGCCCCTTAAATTTTGACCTAAATTGCTTATGTTCATAAGTCAAACCTACCTTTGCTGAGTGAGTGTGAAATGAAACTTCTAGCGTGTTGGTTTTCTAGACATAACAGCCAGTGTAATGTTAAAAGAAAAACTGTAATACACCTCTGACAGATCTGTGTGTGTGTGTGTGTGTGTGTGTGTGCATGTGTGTGAGAGTGAGAGACAGAGAGGGAAAGAGAGAGAGAGAGAGAGAGACAGAGACAGAGAAAGAATAATATATGTATTTGTGAATTTTTTGCTTTGTATCTTATATGCATTGCACTAGAAGTACCGAGGACACGCGCATGCAAACATTAACACTGGGGTGGTTTTGGCCCCAGATTGCCCTATAATCCCTCATCACCTCAAAGTCAGCACTCTAAAGTCTATTAACTCAATCCCTGGACAATGAGTGAGGCAGGACACATGTTTCTTTCTTTTTCTCTTCCTGTCTGTTTAAATTATGTTGTCATACTTTCTATTTTTCTCTTTTTTAATCTTATTTTGATTCTCTGTTTTTGCATTGGTTTACTTGTCATATCATTGGTCAGTAGACTAGCTAAAAGATCAAGGCATTGTGCAAGTAATTTGAAATCAAACGTAATTTTATACAGTGACATATTTTTCATTTGGAAAAATATATATTATTCTTTTTTTTTAACTGCTGTAAATTTTTAGGTGATTAATACTTTTAAAATCATCTTGCATTTAGGAAAATCATTTTCTTCAATTATTCTTTGCAGACTTAAATAATACTAACTTTTAGATGTTATTGTGTGACCATCTGTGATAAAATTAGATCATCTTAAATCTAAGACATCACTGCAACAGAATGATGTCATGGTGACAAATCTAATATATTAGCATTTAATTCAGAGCCATGTTTCCTTTCTTTCCTCAAACAAGAGGAAAGTGAATGTGTTGATGGAAAGGAGATCTGGAGCTCAGGGAAGATAGTGTGAGAGGAAAAAGAGCGAGAGCGGTAGGAATTCCCCTAGCCGAATGTGTCTCTCACTCTCCATTCAGTATGACCTCTGCGCTTATGGTGTCATGGCAACAAGGTCAGCCATGCAGACAGGTCACACCAGCCAGGGGTCAGACAGGTCAGGTCATGACCCTGGTCAAGAGTTCAGCAGAAGGGCCAGTCTTCCAGCACACTCTTACTCAATGCTGTTAAGAGTGCAAAAATTACATTTGAAAGCTATGTAGTACAGCCTATTTAAAATAAAGAGACTCTTATAAAGAGACATTAGTTTGTAAATTCTTAATGCATGGGGGCCATGTAATGAAAAAAGGTTATATGGAAATAAAGAAATTAGAAATGTAATTGAATCATAACAGTAATTCCATCAGATCTATCCTATGTAATGTATAAAGTTCATATGTGTTATTACACAGTTTTCACACACACACACACACACACACACACACACACACACACGCACACACGTGTGCGTGTGTGTGTGTGTGTGTTCATTATACAGTATGTTCATTATACAGTAGTAGTTTTGGTATAACAAATATTGCAAACAGATTGACCTTTTGCCAGAAATTATACGTCACTAATCATTAAAATTAAAATGTAGAATATATAATTTTACAGAAATTTATTTCATACTGTGTAACAATGTTTTGGCTGAATTATAATTTTGGAAACTTATTCTACCTTCAGGTCACATGTATAACTGTAAACCATTAAACGGTGCTAATCATGGGAAAGGGAAAAAAATCTAAATCCTATGAGAGCTGAACTCATGATATCTAATAATTTTTTTATACACACTTCATTATATTTTCATTTATTTTCATAAAATGTTTCTTTGTTCATGAGCTTTTGTTATACGTTTTTATGTCTTTTACAATCTAGATTTAATAATAAAAAATATAAATACAATAAATAATTAAACAATAAATTAATGTAACTATAATGCCACACAATATTTTTCTGCATAAACTAAAATATGCACATAATTTCATATTTCTTTGTACTTGTTGGTAATATACAGTATATTGTATATATGTCTATTGTGTTTAAATATTTATAATTTCACGTTACTGTATGTATTCACTATTCCTTATTATATGTGTTGTGGTGGCTTACACCATGGCTCTTATAAATTCCATAAACCATATCACATGGAAAACTTAAATTCTCACTTATTATTATTATTTTTTCCCAGCTGGCAAGTTTACTCACTCATTTGAGAGGAGTAATAGATCAGTCATACACTGAAAGGGCTGAACTGAATGAACTACTTAGTTAAACATGACACTGTTGATTGTTGGGCAGACAATGCCAGAGTAATAAAGTGCTAAACTAGTGATCAGAAAAAACTAGTGAGTAGAAAATCTATTATACTCTTGAGCTCTTGAGAAGGGTGAATAACATTGAACTGCTTACCTTAGAGGCTTGGATTGTTGCAGGCTACATAATATGTCTAATTATGACTGTCAGTTTTGAATAATTAAAAACAGTAGATACAGGAGAAATATGATAAAGTATGCCTGAGTTAAATATGATACTGTGCTTACTTCACTGTGCAACTAAATATTATTTCATATTTATTTAGTATTATTTCCTATCTGATTGACTTTCTTGAAAGTCTGCTTAATATTGGCATACTCTCCAAAAGCCATAGCAGGGTTGAGTAGATTATTAAAGTCTTACTGTACTTCTTGATGCATAATGTACCTAAATAATTTATATTTATATAATTGAAAAAAATCTTTTGTAATTAATATTAATATTAATTACTATTAATTAATAAATAGGAATAGGAGTGTTAACTGAAAAAAACTCACTTTGTACACTGCTGCACTTTTCACTTTGCTCTCCAGCTTCGATTGTGTTAACAAACCATTACAAAAAAAAATCCAGTACAATGATGCTAGCGCATCATCGGCATTACAGTTATAGTTTCTTTCAATAGATGTCATAGCTCACACTTAAATTGATAGTGAGCTTGTTGGACCAAGCATTTGAAGAGCACACATGGAGCACTACATCAAACAAAAGATCAAAAGATCAAACTGATTCACTATTTATGAATAAAATTAAATCCCAATTCCATTGTTTACATTTTTTACATAACAGTTGTGGTTCATATGCTTTGAAATTGTTTTGTTCAATAATCAGCACAGCTAAAAGAGGAAGACGATTAAGGAGAAGTATTCATGCGTATTGTGTGAATAGAATAAAAGCTTTTGTGGGAATATTAGCAACTGTATATTGGGCAGGATCTGCGTTTGATTTGTGGTTAATTATGAACATGAATTATAAGCCTAATTTCTTTTTAAAGTTTCTCGTTTCCTTTTACTCTTGCTGTGTTTCTAAGCAGCAGTCCATCGATGTCACCACTTGGGGGAAACAATACACCTTGCCTTAATAACCTGCACACACAGCCAGACTGATGCACAGTCAAAGACATAAAACCCGGAATCCTACAGGCGGTCACCGTTAAAATATCAACACAGCAGTCTCTCTCTCATGTTCACCAGTAGCTAACAAACCAAATTGGTTATCCCGTTCAAACCCATTGTGCACTTGGCACGTCTGTACTTTACCTTTGACATGTATGATGTGTGTGAGGGAGTGTGCAAAGGTACCCCCTACTACACAGCCCCATTTATTCATTTGCCTCCCTGCCTTTTTAACCTATCTCTTTTCTTCAGTGCACTTTTTGTCATCCCACTACACTGCCTCCAATTTTAACCTCCATTTGTTTCGGAGGAAGTGTGTCTGTGTGAGGGCAAGCACTTTCTAAGCCTGTGGCTATTCTTCACCTCAGAATATTTGGGTAAATTTTTCTGATTCACTCAAGGCATCTATGTGTGTAATTCCTTACAGTAACGTTACATATGCAATTTCTTATATGAACACACCTGCAGTGTGTTAAGAGGCATGTGTAGGCTTGTATACTGAAGCATGTAGGCTAAATCCCACGGTGAGTGTGATGGTCAGGTCAAAGATGGCGGGGTGCAGGTGAAGTGGAGTTCACATTAGCATATGGCTCCGTGCACTACAGGCCTCGCCTTCGAGCCACAATGGCGGCTCCATCTGTTCCCGTCGCCTGTTACAAATCTGGTGTCACTTGGCTGGGTGGAGCCGATGCTACTGCACCATTAGTATGCTTGATAAAATGGCTGCTGCTTCTTTGGATTGACAGCACACACTTGCTGGATATAAGGTGAGGTGTGCCTACCTGGAATTAATTATAGTTGCCTCACTGCACTGTAGACATGTATCTGTATTTATAATCAGATGATGTCCTGGTCGTGATTTGGTGAACTTGTGAACGACATTTGCTGTACCTTCCATTGCTAATTTTTCATCTTTTCATGAGTCTTTTCATCTTTCAGCACACTGTCAATGATGCAACAAATAATAAAAATTCTTTGGGTGATTTGCTTTTTGTTTTTTTTTGTCCTTTGTAATACCAGAGCTGAGTAATTTTATTCATGAAAGCTAAGGACTTGGACAATATTTATGACCATAGTGCCAGTTATCAATTTTTTCTTTAACGTGCTTAAATTATACAATATTGCATTTCATATTATGCACACTTTTTTTTTTTTTTTTTGAAATAACCGACGAGAAGCAAACAATCATGAATAATAACATTTATGAAAAATGGGGAAATTGGTTTCGTTAGCATTATAATTTTGAGATATGGATAACTTAAATTCTCATTTATTATAAGTGTAATTTTTTTCTCTTTGCAGCTCTGCTGATCGAGCATGATGAGTCAGTTACCCTTGTTTTTTCCAGTGTACACATCACGAACTCGCGAACTGCACTTGAACCGACCAGGTCACCATTCAGCTCTCAAAGTCAGGTCAACAGCACTCACATTCATGCATGCAACAATACTTTTCATCAACAAAACAAGTTTTTGTCATGCCCCAATGGCTCATACACTTTGGAAAAAAAGAAAATTGAAAACCCTGTAACCTTTATGCAGCATTTTGAGAAAGTCTGAGTGCTTGGCATTGTATGGGATTGTTGAATTAGATGCATCAGAATAGAACTGATCCCAGGATGGAGTCATTATAGAGTTTTGTTAGATTCATATTCATATAAGGTTTGTCTGTTCATTTCTGACTTAAGGGATTTTTTTCTCCTCGACCCCTTCTGTGTCTCCTTGTGTATAGGCTGTAATGAGACACCTTGGGTTGGGGGTTAAACACAGTGGATCAGTCATTTGGTGAGGGTGGTGAACAACAAATGAACTCTGAACTTTGTTTGCCCTCTATAGAAGGGAGTGTGTTTGATTGGGGGCGGTAGACATCCTAATGATGCTATCTTTCCTGCATGCTTTTTTTTTTTTTGAATTGGATTGAATTTGCTTGGAGGAGGGAAATGAGAAAGAGATGGGAGGGGGAGCAAGAGGAAGCGAGAGAAATGGAGCTGGCATGAAGATAGTTGCATGACTCGGACGTCAGGTGGCAGTATTAGGATGGTTTAGGTGTTGGCCAATACTGCGGAAAAAAACGAACCTGTGCATCTGGGTGTGTTTGTTGGGGGTGGGGATGTGGTGAGGTGGGGTGCCACATCTCCGCCTTTGCAACAGACGTCAGTGCAAACGTGATAAACAATGTGATTGGCTGACGATCTAACTTGCTCATTCCCATCCGACAATGCTAAGTCTTATGGGCCAATAGCAATTTGAGGAATTTGAACTTGTTTTCAAATAGTGTACATATTCACATGCATGTGCATGCATCAATCCACCCACCCTTGTTTCCTCCATGTCACCTTCTTTTAACATGCATCATGCACGTACAAACTCATTCAAACAAGAAGCGTATACTGGTTAAACATTGGGACACAAAGCGGCTTTGTTTTCTTGGGCCCTGCTCAAACACAGATTTTGGAGGTGGAGGTGTTGAGTTTTGGTGACTTTATTCGTTGGCATGTTTTCATGTTGCATCAGTCAGTGTATTCAAACTGCCTTCGATTTGAGCTCTGAGCTCTTTGTGGTGGCATCTTTATATGAGAATTTTAGAGCGGAAACATATAAAACAATCATTTGTCATTTGCAAAACAAGATTCCATTTTCTCTTTGGGTATTTAATTTTCTTCAGCCTATCTTTACCCTACCTTTTCATGTTGTTAACTTTTGTACCTTTAATTATTTATTTTTCATGTACCTTAAAGGTATAAAGGTACAGGGTACAAATTTTGCAGTAATTACCTTTTAGAGTAAAGCTTCAAATGTACACTTAATATATCTCTTTAAGTAAAGGATACACTCTAAAGCTACTGCAGGTATATGCTTGAGGGTACCATTTCAATGACAAGGAATAATATAGTTTAGTATCCCTTTTCCGAGAGCATAAAACTGCTGAGATGTGATTAAGGGAAAAAAAGGGAATATTTTTGTACAAAATAAATCTTGCTGTGTTGTGAATTGCCAGTGTCATGTTTTGATTAGCACGATTGAGGATGATGGAGCATATGAAATAATAGATATTATCACTCTTTCCCTCTTAATCTGTCTCTTGCTGCCTTGTTTTTGTCTCGTTTTAACAAGCCATGAATACAGTTCATCAATCAGATGGAAATCAAATGTTTATTATACATTGCTTGTAGGAAGTGCTTTAAACCAAGATGTGTTTTTAGGGAAATTAGTAGTGTCATGATTCTGGCCAGGTGCCAAACTGGGATGTGAACAGTTCAAAGGAAGGGGAGGTAAAAAATAATAATAGGTATCGGAGGCAGGGGTATTACTTTGTGAAACGTAGACTTTGGACACACCTTTCCCGAAGGCCCGTTATTGCCCACCTGGACTCTTGGACATTTATGGGCACTTTTTGTGAAAAGAGCATTAGTACCCTGGAAGGCAGTGGTCATTGGTCAAAAAGCAGAGAACCTTGTTCCCATGACATAATGACACAAGATGTTGTCAGATATAGTTGATTGATGCATGAGACTATGGCCCACAGTTGTAGAAGACATAGATACTGTAAAGCTTGAAACCAGCTAGCATTAGATACTCGTCAGACTTTGACTAGGGACGACAAACTGCAATTTTTAGATTACTAGAGATACCAAAAAAAGAAAAAACAGTTATAGTGTAAGCCTGAACAAGATAAAAAATATGGTCTGGAGAGTTACAGCCCATCTTCCTTACTGCTTAACCATTGTCCTTAACAAAACATGAAGTATATGGCTATAAAAACAGTCCTCAGTGCTCTGAGGGTTCCAGGTATGAGTGAAAATGTTCTGCTAGAACTATAGTGGGGTATACAGTAGACAACCGTCACCATGCCGGTGTGTCACTCCCAACTAAGTGTCGTGCCATGCCAGACTTTAATCTCTCCTAAGCTGAGGAATGACTGAGCTGGCTGGTTTTTAGTTGTGCACACATTGTTCATTTATTCACACCCTCATAAATTTTTTTTTTATGTATTGTCACACACTGCTTTTCCAGCAGATGTTTTTAATTTAAATCTGTCTGTTTGCTTTCAAGATAAAATTTTGGTAATATAAACTTGCTGGTTTCTGACCAAGTTTTAAGCAACATATGTGCCCCCCTAATAAAAAAATCAATTAATAGACAGTGAAATGATAGATAGATAGATAGATAGATAGATAGATAGATAGATAGATACAGTAGATAGATAGTTTATTAAATATAAATAAGCAAATAATTGAAGATAATAAACAATAATTAAATAAATAACCATTCCTACCTCAGTAAAACATATTATCTCAAGCTTTATCTTGTTTATTTATATAATTACCACAGCGACAGTGTTCCTAGCTCTGAAGACACTCAGTCTTTCAGCATTGCATATCAGAAACCTAGCTCATGTTCTAGCTACGTTTACTTAGATTATCTTCTAATAAAGCTTAATTGAGGGTTCAGATCTCAGCAGAACTCGAGTAATGCGCTCTCCTCTGACATGCGATCCCTGAGCCATGAGAGCAGAGTGGGCATGTGAATGATAAGTGCAGGGGTCACTGCTGTAGCACCAGCCTCCAACGAATTTTAGCATGTAAAATGTTTAATATTTTTGAAGCTCGGTAAGATTGTTGTATTCATGGTTTTATTTATTGTCAGGCCATTGTTAATTTTCAGAATATCTTTAATAGCATTTATTCGCTATTATTTATTTATTAGTGTACATTGTACATGTTATATATTTATCCAAGATGAAAATACAAAAAATGTGAAAATGCCTACTGATTCATTTGAATAATGGAAAGTGTTGCTTTAATATCTACTGAAGGAAAGGGAAGGTTGTGCTTCTTATTTCCTGAGCCACTAGAGAGAGCTCTACCAAAATGGAATTCTCTCTCTCTCTCTCTCTCTCTCTCTCTCTCTCTCTGTGTGTGTGTGTGTGTGTGTGTGTGTGTGTGTACATACTACAAAGACAGGGTGTGGGAAAGTTACCTGAAAAACTCACTGGATCAGTCATGTCACAAATATATCCAGGTGTGTGTCTCTGTATATGAATAAGTGAATGGAGAGGGACAGTTTGACAGCTTGAGGGCTTGAGGCTCAGGAGAAAGGAAAGCTGACTTCACTTCTAAAACTGCGAGCAGAAACCAAATCTTCTCCTCTATAGATGGATAGGTCTGAGATCCTTTAATGATACACAAAACAGGGTGCAAGGATTGCTCATAGGCCTACCATCTGGCATACCACATGGCTAGCAATTTTGTACAATTTAAACAAATTACATGCAGCAACTTTTAATATGATCTGATAAATTGAGACCTCATTTAAACCACCAGCTTTATTTATATTGGGACAAGGTTGAATCCTCTGTAGTCTGTTCATCTACTTTTTGTGAATGAAACATAAAACAATGGGACATTTTTCAGATTTTATTGCTAAATGCTGAATAAGCCACATTCTTCTCATTGACTTGGAGCTCTAGGTGGCTATACAATTTCGTATTGTTGTGCTGACATATGCAGCTTGTACCCACCCACGCTTGTCTGACTTCAAAGTGTAGAGAGAAGACTATTTAGACTTGGAAACACATAAAACATCTTTGTGAGGGAATATTTTATATATGTGTGTTCTGTGTGTGCAACTTGTAATATTCACAATATAATATCCAGAATAGATCCATTGTGATCCATTGGTTTCTTCTTTGCTTTCTTTTTTAAACTTGTTTGTTGGTATTTTATGCAATGATCGAGAACATGTTGAAAGGAAGAAAGCACCACTGTAAACCCCTTCCACCCCTTCAAAGGGGGACAAAAGGACCTTCAAAATGGTTGAGGCTGTTCTTGGTTTAGCTGCCCGCTAGGGGCAGTATATCATCAAATTCCTGATTTTGGAAGTCAGTTTAACCAACATAGAAATGATTTCTGAATCTGCAGATGAAATAAGACAGAAAAGTGACTTTGCTCCAGCAAAGCAGTAGAGTATTATAAACATGAGGTCTAATACATGTATTTCTTGACCTCTGTTGACCAGGATCGGATCAGCTGCTTTCTAGTTTTTGTGCTGTTGACATTTGTGAGGTCCATGAAAGGATTTGAGCTCCAACTGCAACTGACAGCAGCTTGTGGGAGCTATTTTCCCCTGTCAGAATCAACACTGATTCCTATGTGTTTTTCTTCCCACTAAAAAAAACCTGCTCAAGCACAAAATGAGAGAATAACAGTGTGTGAGGTGTGAATAAAAAAGGCGATTTGCTTCCCTAAATAGGTTTTTCACAATTTATCTAATGTTAGTGCTCTTATAACCCCACATTTTCTCATTTAATTTTATGTTGTTTGTTATATACTGTACTTTTTTTTTTTTTTACTCTTTTTTTTAATGGCAAGATGTAGCAGCATGTTGGACAACTTGTGCTAGTCAATATTCATCAAAAGCTTCAGATGAGGGTTTTCAGCATGCTCGTTTACATCTCCAGGCCGTATTTTTTACCCCCACTCAGCCATGTTGTAAACAGCATTAACTGTGCAATTAAAATTAATCGTTGGAATAAACGAGCCTTCCGTCTTGAGCCTGAGCATGATGAGCTGGCCCAGTCACTCTCTTCGGCCACTATTTCAATGACACCATTCAGCGTTTTGGCCAGTGGGAGCACATGGCGTGTTTTTAAAACAAACAGGCTCATTTCTGGGAGGTGAAACTTCGCTTCCAATCCATAAACCTCAATCCCAGGCATTTATGAACGTATGTAGAAATGAGCGGGGAATGTAGGGAGGGTAGGAATGAAGCAAGGAATGAAGTGGGAGAGAAAGACAAGGCTATCTGTTATGATGAATACTTCGCTTTATCATTGGTTTCTTCTTTGCTTTCTTTTTTAAACTTGTTTGTTGGTATTTTATGCAATGATCGAGAACATGTTGAAAGGAAGAAAGCATGCGGAAGCTGAAACAAGGACAATGACATCCTTTCATAGGCCTCTCACTGCAAAGCCAGGTTTGAAGTTTGGTTTATATTCGGCTCAGTGTGATTTAAGAGGCTTCTATCACAGCCAAGACACTCCTTTTTAGATTTACTTTTATGTTCGCTGACAGTCATGTATACAGAGCAGATACACTCTCTCCTGTCTTCTGAATTTGGGCCATGTGTCTTATTTAAATAGAAAATTAACCACTTCATAGAGGTAATTAACTGCAGTTTCTTCTAAGCTGGAGGATTTGGTGTAAGCAACACCAAAGTCATTATGGTGTGACTTCTTTTATGACCTTGCTGTAGATTGTAACACTTCATGTGGACCAAATTTATGCATAGACACTCCTGGCCATTGTGTTAACTGTTTACCTGGGAACGGTCAAACCTCTGTCCTCTCCTTTGTTGGTGTACTTGCTTTTGTTCTCATTTGTGGCCATGCACCTGTGTGTGTGTGTGTGTGTGTGTGTGTGTGTGTGTGTGTGTGTGTGTGTGTGTGTGTGTGTGTGTGTGTGTGT
>JAQMYJ010000008.1:10842195-10855166 GCA_030014305.1 Clarias laeviceps
TGTGTGTTTGTGTGTGTGTTTGTGTGTGTGTTTGTGTGTGTGTTTGTGTGTGTGTTTGTGTGTGTGTTTGTGTGTGTTTGTGTGTGTGTGTGTGTGTGTGTGTGTGTGTGTTTGTGTGTGTGTGTGTGTGTGTGTGTGTGGGTGTGTGTGTGTGTGTGTGTGTGTGTGTTTTACTGCTTATGATGCATGTCTACTCTCAGTGGTAATTCACAGTGAAGAGTAAAGCTGGTCAGTACAATTATCTAATTCTGGCTGGATGTTGGATAAGTGTTACAATAGGTCTGCTATATAAAAAATATATAACTCGATAATGGCCTTTGTATTCTTTATGAAAACAAAATCTTTTCAGACACTTAAAGTTGTTCCCTTCTCACATTCTGAAAGTCCCCAAATGCTAGCAAATGGAACCATTTATTGCATTAAGCATGTTCAAAACACTAGTGTACCTGCAGAATTATATGTCATGCATATTTATAGAAAAAAACATTAATAGCATACTGAGTGTTTATTTTTTATATGTCAGCACTGGGGCTGCAAAACTATATGCAGAATCCTACCTACTCAATTATTATTATTTTTTTCTATTTTCTGTTTCTAAAACAAGCATTTAAAACAAACAGCGTTAGAGATATCATCAGTATTTGTATCCATAAAGCAACTCTTATATAGCTGCTAATTGACAGAAATATTAATACTTTCTGCATAAACAACTGTCTATAAATTCCAAAGTTGCCAATCATCTCAGGCAAAGCAGTGAACTCCAAAATAAAGATGCAGGATTATAGGAGGTAATAGTTTAAAGCAAGATGCTGGACAAAATGAACAAATATGAGAATGTATTCCTATATGCTTTGAAGTTCTTCTATTATCACTACTGTACCTTCCATTGGTAAGGTACATTAGGTACATACTCTCTCTCTCTCTCTCTCTCTCTCTCTCTCTCTTATACAGTTGGCTCTACATTCTTACTTAGGATTGCTGTTCTGCAGTGAAGCCTCTGCCCCCAAAACATTACCAACAGTGTTTGACTTATGTCACTTAAAGTTAGTCACCTAGTTACCAGTGTATGAATCTATCCAACGCACTTTTGTAAGTCGCTCTGAATAAAATCGTCTGCCAAATGCCAAAATATAAATGTACATGTGTGTATATAATAACTAAAAACATTCAGACATCCCACTTTGTACCAGAAATATCATTAAAGCTCATTCATGGTAAAATGTTTACAGTGTAACAAAATTAGTGTAAGTTTGTTTAAAGTTGCAGGAAAACACAAGCTATCTAAATATTTGCTTATTGTATGTAGGAATTGGAGAATTCTAATTGTCAGCTGTGTATGTTCAGTGCAATCTTATAAAATCACTTGTTAGGTTTAAGCATGTTTGATTTTTACCTAACAAAGCCATAAATAAATCAGTCATAACCTGAGACAGGACTATATAATTTTAAGCCACCAGAAAGAATTTTATTATCTTGCTGAACACCATGTGAGATGTAGCATTAAGCTTGGATACTACAGCCAGTTTCATGATTTAGGATCACTTCAGTAAACCTAATAGCTATGAATGAAATGGAGGTAAAACTTGCTCTGGACCAAATGTTTATAGCAATATGCAGTAAATCTGTCTTTTGGCTTGGAGGACATCCAGGCCCATGGCTGTGTTTGGAGTATATTGTGTTAGACTAATCAGCATTCGTATTATATCAGTATCTCAGGAGCAATTTTTTTGTTAACGGGTAAATCAAAGATCAAAAGGTGGCTATTCGTAAGCAATTTTGTTAGAGCATTATCAGCAAAAGGATAACATTTGGTCCTGGCACTGGATGAAGTTTGCAGTATGCACTGCATGAAGCGTGATGAACTGTGCATAATGACCTGCAGGGGCAGTGTGGGACAGCCAGACGACATAGAAACTGCACGTTTGGGACTGCATTGGAGCTTACGGCTGACCGCAGATCAGATTCGTCTGTTTCACTTAAGGTTTTCGTTGCTGTAGTCACTGGCCTAAGGCTGTTTTGATATCTGTGGTTAGTGGGCATGACTGTGACTTGAACATCTTCCAATCTGGCAGTATACTTGTCAGCCTGGTGAAAAGTTATGGCCCCAAAGTTCCACTAAAACACGCGAGGAAGATAAAAGCAGACCAAGAATCTGAGACAGCAAGTTATATTTAGCATTGGGACCAGAATAGGACTTTCCCATGTTTTTTTTTTCTTCTTTTTTTTCTTTCTCTCTGTTCACCCCTCCTCACTTTAATTTCCCCATTGAGGCAATCTGTCCCTTTGGTAGATAAATTCAGGTCACCTTTCCCAGGGAATTAAAAAGTGACTACTGTGTGTAAAGCTGGAGTGAGGATGAGTATGCTCCAATGCTAATGATTAATGATGTGGCTCATGCACATGCTAAGCTGGGAATCTTGCATCCTCCCTGGGGTATGATCCCACTGAAAGCTCTAAAAAAAATCTTAAATGAAAACATCAAGGCTTTTCCACATTTCAGCAAGGCATGCTCATGTAACCATCCTGAGGGATGTTACGGATTTGAAAAAGATAGGCAAAATGAAAGGGACAGAAGAAAAGGCAATGAAAGAGAAAACCTTAGTCAACTTTGTCCAAGCTATGGACAGATGTTGGGTGGTCCAGCAGGTTGTCCTCAGAGCTTTCTTAGATGTTACTAAGATGATGAGGTGTTATAGCTGATCGAAAGCAGCTGAGCAGGTATGACATATTACCCACTTGGATTTACTTTGAACGTTCCACTGCTTGTGTGGAAACAATACAAATACTTCTCTTCTTATTTAAGAGAAACATCCTTAGGTCGATACTGAATCTTAAGTAACTATACGTTTTGCTTGGTATAAATTTCCCCCCCAAAAAAAGAATTCAAAAATGTATTAGTACAATTTCACAGATTTTTGGAATCTCTCAGACTTTCCACTAGGGGCAGAAGAATGCTGCCAAATGTGTGGTAGGGTTTTGTAATAAAAAACAGAAACATGCTTTAAAGCACTGACTAACTAGAATATATGAGGTAAACAGAATAACACATTTTGTGTTTTTTTTTGCACTACATTTTGTGGTAGTGCAACTAGTTAAAACACATATTATAATAATTAGTTTAATCATCGATCATCCACATGTTATTATAAAAAAATCATTAGTTCATCATACAGCATGTTGCATCTGACAAGTTAGAATTAGATGTTTTGAATGAGATAATAGTGGTTCTCATTGTGAGTTTACATTTTCGTTAATTGGCTATAGGTCTATATTTAGGTGCATATCTTTATTTGAAAAAGAAAACTGTTTGCTTAAGTATTTAATGAGTACACACTGCAACTGCATATCAAATAAGTAATAGGTTTGTACACCTTTAAACTTTAAAGATTTATGGAACTAGGTGAATGATTGATTTTGAAGATATCTAATGAGAAATAAATTAGGCTTTAACATTTTTTTCCCTGGGGGAGAAAAAGAGAGATGACACTCTTATTTTTTTAATTTACAACATTTAATGTGGAAACCTGTTCTAGCTACAAGTGAATTGAGCCATTCTTTGAGGAGTTCTCGTTTGAGTGGTAGTTAATCTGGCACAATGTGGTGGATGATAGTCATTGTAGGCCTATTCTGATAATTTTTTTTAGAACTGTGTGGTTTGGCATGACTCATTCAGGGAGGTCAACAAGCACTTGTACCCTCTCATTAAAGACACACGATGAAAGCAAAAGACAGATTCTGAGGCTAAATAGAATAACACCAACAAACTAGACGCCCTGGATAAATATAGGGATTGGGGTTTGGAGAAAAGTCAACAGCAACCTGTAGGCCTGACAGGGGAGGCACAAAGCTGGTCAAAGGCCTGCTTATAGGAAAGCTGCTTGCAGAACTCGCTTGGGCAAGTTGTCAAAGCAGTATGTGGTTTTCACTTTGTGAGTGACAAGCTTGCACCCATTTTTTTGCATGCCCATTGTGTTGAGGTCAGATGTAAACTGGTGTTGACTAAAGGTTTAATTAGTGCCAGACTTGCAATGCCAGTTGGTTTTATTTCAAGGGCAACATCTTGTGCTAAAGAGAATTATTTTCTTTCTCAGTAAAATTAATCCATTCTGTCCGCATGCTAAAATCATGGTGTTGCTCATATTTGAATGTTGTGTTTGGATGAAAAGCTTGATAATCATATTAGGGTTTGCAGGATATTTTTGGTGGAGGTAAACATTTACTTGACAAGATCCAAGTGTAGCTAAGGACTACCATTCTCGTTAAACTCTTATGAGTTATTAATTGTTGATTGTGTTATTGCTCCAGGCTAGCTTCAACTTTAATGAGGCATTGTAGCATAAAACAAGCATGTAATATGTTATTTGTTATGTTGTGCAGCATTCTGTGGTGTATCATTTAATTAGCATATAGTATGTATTATTTTGGGATCCTGATCGTGTATATGTTCATAAATATCCTGCTACTTGAATATCCAGCATGCCTTAGCAAATATGTAATATAGACCTAACAGAAATTTTACAATAAGAACAACTAGCTAACCAAAGAGCAGGAAACAGGATTTGTTGGAATATGCATGGGGAAAACAATAATGTGTCACGGAACAATATACATTTTTCTTTACCAAAAATAACTATTCAGTGAGAAAATGCCTGTGGAATACAACATACCTGGAACTTTTTTATTTCACAAATAAAAGAGTTCCAGAAAAACATTTTCTGGAAGAGATCAGAAAATAGATTAATTGAACAGAACAGAACAGAACAGAAAAGAAAAAGAAAAGAAAGGAAAGGAAAAGAAAAGAAAAGAAAAGAAAAGAAAAGAAAAGAAAAGAAGCATTTTTTCAGTTTATTATTTCAGTTTATGTGTATGTACTGTATGTAACGTGTAAGTTTCCTACTCTTTAAAACTTGCAAAAAGTTCAACATTGGTAAAGTAAGTGTAATTTAAAAAAGTCTAGTTAGCTATCTTTTTCATTTAATATGTTCTAATACTGTTCTTTTTTTTTTTTTAATCATTTAAGATTTCTGCTACTGCTTATTACTACTTGGCTTCATTTACATGGCTTAGTATAATTGTGGAAGACCTTTAAATAGTTACACAAATGGAGCAGTAAAACAAATAAAATCTTGTGATATAGTAACAGTGGTATTGGAGTGAGACTGTGTAGCCTATACAATCATTTTAAAATCACACATTTGAGTCTAGCAGTAAATTAAAATAAATAATTCACTGAACATGATGAGCAGAGATGGTGAGAGCTAATTCTCTAACTATTGTGTCTTTAAAGCAAAGAAACCTGGAAAAACACAGAATATAACCAACGGAACCAGCACAAAATACAGCCTGAGCTAAATGATAATATTAATGCTCAAGCCATGTGCACTAACAATGTTCTTAGGGTCACAGTTAGGTAAACTATTGTTAATAACTGAAAATTTGTGGAAGAATTTCTACCACACAATTGCAGTACTCAAAGCTCCAAACAATTCGTCTCTACTCCTCGTGTCTCAGCTTGCTTTTCTCAATGCTACAGCTTTGGATCAAATGTGTACTGCTAGTTATTGTTGTGTAATAAGAATGACTCGTCAGTTTCTTTACTGTCACTGAGTTTATTTACTTTCTCCAGTGTAATGCTGATCTTGTCTCCCAACCCTCGCATGCACCCATCCACGGCCTTTGAGATTTTTTTTTTTGTATTTGTAGTTTAACACCTAACATGACAGATAGCCATTGAAGCTCATTTTGTGCAGATATTACCCATAGTAATGCAGACATAGCCATTTCACTGACAACTTTTTAAAATGTAAATATTTGTATTGATGAAATATATAAAATATTTACTGAGATACTTCCAGTGCCAAAAATTTTATGGTTAAATATATATTAAAACCCAGTGTGTATTACACCTCAAGCACACACATGGCCCAATCATACTGTAGTTGACCCAGTTGTTCTGGCATTTCCAAGTAAATCTACTGTACAATGGGTGAGAAATATGACGCATGGATGGCATACCTACGACAAATGTCTCAGTGTGTCCTAAAACATTACATGCTACATAATGTAGCCGGGGTATAAAGTGTTTGTCCTTATTCTTTTACATATGAGGATTAATGAATCTAGCATGCAAAACAGCTGTACCATGCAAATGCAGCCAAGGCTCGGTGCAGGAGAGCTGGTGAGTGCATAAGTCATTAAATTGGAAAAAAACACTGAATATGGAAATACTTTATGAGGGCTTGAAAATATGATGGACAAGAGTGAAAATACAGTATGTGTAAACATCTGATGTTATACAGCCGTGTTTAGAGGTGTGTATGTTTCACTGAAAGTTTTGGCAGTAAAAATTTATAAAAAATAAAAAATAAAAAAAAAGAAGAAAAAAGACATTTTAAAATACTTTCATTGTTGCATAACGCGAATTGCATGGCATTGTGTTTAATTGCAAAACGGTGTGTATGTGTTTCTTTTTGTTTATTACAGCTTGATAATAGATATTAACCTTGTATCATGATTTAAAGCTCATGCTTGGTACTCGCCACCGAAAGCCAGAAGGGGGATGGGAGATTTTTGTTGTTTTTACACTTAATATCCATTAGGGGACAGTGCAGTGTGCTAAGTTTCTTTAGCCGAGGCCATGAACTGGCAATGAATCCTCTGGCATATCAGATTACAATAACAGCTCCATGAAAGCAAAGCACAAATATGACTCCTGATGGAGAGTTTGACACACACACAAACACACATATATACACATCACACACAGTTACAACAATACTTGTACTCAAGACAGCCCATCTGTTGCCTTTAACTGGTGGAGTAAAATAATAGATCTTAAACTTGGGAACTGTAAAACACCAGACTCCATAATTTATCAAACCGACTGCAGCACCCAAATGCAAAAGTCTGGATAACCCAGCATCTGTGTGTAGCAGCACTTACAGATTCAGCATGGCTCAAAAACAGAGCACCGACATATGAATTACCAAGATTAATTAACAAGATAAAACAATCACTCAGGCGTAATTTGGCAGACAACGTGATGTCATGTAGAGCTAGAGTTTAATAATGCATCATAATAATTCACGACCTCGGCATCGCAGTCAGGGCCGTGACAGGAAGTGGTGTGATTTAGCTTGGCGTCATCAGTCAAGAGGCTGCTGCAAGCTTCATGTTTTCCTGCAGTGGGTTTGGAAGCGGAAGGAAACCCTCTTCCGTTTTTTTTAATGTCTGTGTTTAATATAGGCCTTATTAGCTTAGCTTTATGTGCTCGCTGGATTTTAGGAACTCTCTATAAACAATAAAGTGGGTTTCTGCAGTAATAGCAATCTTTTTTTGTCAAGGTTTATGTAGCTCTGTAAGGTTATGTACAGCTAAAAAGAGAGTAAACTATTGTCCCGATTTTAAAAAATTAAGCTAAGTAACGTTTGGAAACTATTGTGATATTGACTGATAATACTGTGCATGTTTCTTTAAGAGTGCTGTTCTTGTAACAATCAGCTACTAGCGGAGGCACTCTAATTGGTACACTAGGCTGAGAATTGGGTGTGGACCCTAGTAGAGTGTAAGCGTTCAGCATGTAATGAGTGAGTTCAGGTGTACACGCGATAGAGAGTGCTCCTGGTTTAAAAGTGTTTTCATATAACTATTTTACAGAAATAAATGAGTTGCCCAAGGACGAGCACCGTCTCATTCTTAAAAGTGTAACATTTAGTTACATGTTGGTTTGAGAGCAAAGAGACCCACTCATACAAAGTCTCATTCTTAAAGCGATCCGCCTTTACAGACTGTAATTTCTAGTGTAAGTGAGATGAAACAGTTTCAGACTTCTACTTCCATCTGTACTTCTGTACCTCCAGTATGAATAAACAGAAATACAGAATGAAATGAATGATATCTAGAATGCAATAATTTGTAATCATTTGCGTTGTGTCAGTATTTAATGTGATAAAGAGCTATACAGGAAATGACTAAACCTGTCAGACTCTCTGATTCTAATGTTTGGAATGACCTGCTTCACACATCTAAACTGGAGAGGATTGTTTGTTAACATTGTCAATGCTCTCATGATGAGGGCCTGACATACATTATTTATGCATTCTCTACTCTCTAAATAAAAAGGTTTAATTCCTGTGAAAATTATGAATTCTTTTGCGAAAAAGTGTCTTTGTTCATTTATAATTACATTAAAGTCAGATTGAACTGAGTGGTGTAAGAAATAAACTATTTCACATACTTAAAGATGCTGGGGTCATAAAATGACACATTTTACCTACATTTTACCAGTGTCATTACTAGCTTCTTGTGGCAGGCACAAATGCAAATGGTTTCCAAAACCATCACTAAACCCTCACAAGGTTGACAAAGATAAAATCTCTGCATTCAGATGGTGTAGGATAGTGAGTGAGTTTCTACATTTATGTTTTTACCAACCCTGATATTTTGTGAGAAGTGATAATATCACTATGCGGTCATGATATTGTGGCCTACGCAATTATAAAACAATACTTTCATTATAATAACTCATTTAATCAGCCCCGGGATTGCACACATTTTGATTGAATTTCTTTGTTCTTCTAAAAGGCTCCCTATGAGGACATATAAACCCATGGCAAATACATTTTTAAAGACTCTTCTGAAGTATCCATCAATCTGTAATTACTGGAATGGTTTAAATATTCTGCATATGCTCACTAAGGCGATGAAACGCGGCATGTAGCTGCTCAATTGTTTTCCAAGATATGTAATTTCATTGTAAATCCGGGTGTGACTAAGATAAACTTTTCACATACCAGGCTGGATTCTATTGATTTTTGGTCTGTGATTATTAGTATGTTGTAAGTTCAGAAATATTTCTAAGGCACTGTATTAATAATTATTGTTTTTGTAAGCTCTTTGTGCACGTCCTCAAGATAAAATTAGGCATGACTAGGATTAAAGTGAAAGTCAAGGAAGTAATGTAAGTCAACACTGTTACTGAGTTTTCAACATATAGTGTAACAGCAAATGTTGTTAGCTACATATAGTAGCTGCTATAGCCATTGTGCCTTGTTTTTGGCTCATTGTTTATGTACAATTATCAGTGATGGTAGATAGATGCATATAGATTAGCTAATCACTGTAGCACATTCATTTGGAGATTGTATGTAGTTTACTGTAACGTCAGCTTTTTTAATGAATGGGTTAATTCAAAATAATTGACTTTAAACATTTTACTTTAATTCTACAGTGGCCTTTCATCTTGTAATCTTCTGGAATGCAACCTATGATAAAGTTCTCAAGGGTAACTTGTATTATCTGACAAACTGAAGAGATTTTTTTTTTTCATATATTTCCACTAAATGTTTTTGTAATCCATTTATGTAACATCAAGTTGACCACAGGAAACCTTCACAAGTTTTTCCACATTATGGACTACATTATTTCCAATTTCCCAAATGCTTCATAAACAATTGCAATTAAAGTCTTAAAGGAATAAAGCAACTAAAAATGAAAAGTATGCAATTTTTTTCTTCTCATAATTAAAGTTCATCTGTAATAGTAGAAAGTAATAAAAGATGCACTCTTAAACTGCAGTAATAAAAACTCCACACCTATTTCATAATCTTTGCACACTTTTGTTTGAAGACATATTTTGGCTTAATAACATTAGTCCATAAATAGATAGATAGATAGATAGATAGATAGATAGATAGATAGATAGATAGATAGATAGATAGATAGATACTTTATTCATCCCCATGGGAGTTGATTGAGAGAGAAAAAATGTGGACATTAGCTGCTAGTGGCTAGTGTTAGCAGCCCATTTTTAAGCATGCAGATAATGTGCGCAGAAACATGTAAATGTGCTTTGCTAGAATGACAGGCATAGATGCAAGCAGTAGACAGTCTGTGGGTGAAATGGTGGTGGGGGTGGAAACATGCTACAAACACCAAAAATAAATGAGTGAACATTAACATTCACCATCTGTCATATAACAAACATTATATATTGGGCTACACTTCCTGCCTAGATCTAAATGATATCCTAAGTGAGAAGGACGGTAAAACCAGCTTTAAGATGCTTCTTTTGCTTCTTCTGTTTTTAGCTTTGCAACATACTTTTGTCCATTGTTTCAAACATTAGTATGTCATACAGTGTCAGAAACCTGATAAGCGAGGATTTTTAGGAATACATAAATAAAGTGGAGAATTATGTTAGAGGCTGTGGTAGCTGTTAGCATCTCTTACTTGTCAACAACTTTCATGTTCATGAAGAAAAAGGCAACTAAAAAGTATACTTTACTCATACATAACTTAGTCTAATGATGTAATTTGCTTTAAATGAACATTTGCAAATTCCATTTTTTTAGTTGTTTGAGCAGTCTTTCAGTGTATTTGGCAATAAATAAACAATGCATTCATAAACAAATGAAGTACTTTAGCAAGAATGTGTGCCATTGACCAACAAATGACATTGAAAAACAAAACTGAACAAAAAGCTTTGTGTGTCTATAGGTCTTTAAATGATATCAGATTGAACTAAACATTGAAGCCATAAATGTCATGTAATGAGCCTGCAATGGCCTGTTGGTGCAGTTTGGCTGTCTGAGTAAGTAACTGGGTTTCTTTCTTTACAATGCTAGTTAATGTAGGAAATGATAGAAAATGGGAAATAGATATTGATAGCAAACGCTGTTTGGTAGGCAATATAAGGCGACTGTGAACTTGTTGCGGTCTTAATGAGCAACTTAGAGAGAGAGAAAGAGAGAGAGAGAGAGATGAATTGCAGAGTCAGAGAGAGATAAATTGCAGAAGATGAAGAAATGTAAACGAAGAGAAAGAATGACAAAGTACTTCTCGTGTCTGGCTCAAACAGGCTGAAGGTTAAAGATCATTGTTAAAGTGACTGCTGAGAGGGAGGGAGAAAGAGAAACATCAGGAATGGAAGTAAGAAGATAAGGAGTGAGAAGGAACAAGCATCAAAAGAGAAGGAACCGTGTTCTCTTCTGGAAAGTAATTGCATGGCATTGTAATGAGGATGGAATGAGGATGACTCCTCTGGATTTAAAGACTGTCATGTGTGTGGCTTGTATAAGGTTGATTCTGAGGCAAAAATGATTTGACAAAATAGCCCAGATGATAAGCTGCAGGATCTCTCTCTCTCTCTCTCTCTCTCTCTGAGAGGAACAGAGAAGCTAGAAAGAAGAATGACTCCACTGACCTAGTTGAGCTAAAATTAGTGTGATGTAAAACAGCACTGATTCTAATCAAGAAACACAACACACTTATCGGTGACGGTGTATAAATGTACAAAAGTCTGTATGGGGGTGGGGATGAGTGTTGTGTGAACATGTGATGCATGAATAGTATTCGGAGCATTTTTATGCACACAGAATCATTGACATTTACATGTGATCACAAGGGGAAATTGAAGCACATCATTTGATCAAAACAGACAGACACCAGCAATATATAAATGCACATTATCATTTACAATCTGCAATATATCAAACATTTATTCAGGCAAAACACCCGCCATCTATAGGTTAGCAAGTATGGAAGTGTAAAACTGCTTTGTTTAAGTATTGCATATACAGTAGCATTCACATGTGACCTGTAAGGGTAAGGTCTGTATCTTATAAAAGCCTTTATTTATGCACTCACTGTAATGTCAATGAGATACACTGATGAAGTGATGACTGATTGTCTGTTTACAGGACGTTTTGCAACTGCCAGTGCCTAACTCATCTGAAATCAATCCTATTCTCCTCTCCATTTAAATCAGAGGCTGGAAAGTCATCTGTCCAGATCTGTGCTGACTCCAATATTAGCAAGACCTGAATATATTTCTTTTTTAATTGACTGTCTTGGTGTTTCTTGAACTCTTTCTTGCAATTTCCATCAATGCTTACTGGGATACGCATTCAGATAGCCAAAACTAAAATGCATAGTGCCCTGTTTTTTTGGTTTAGTCTGTAGGGTATTGGGTTGCTTTCCTTGATAAACAGGATTCCTTAGATAAACACTAAGGATGCTAAGGATTACTATGCTAAATTAAGCTTTTTACCCAAAAGTAATATCAAACTGTGCCATATGGCCATTTGAAACCTACCTTCTAAGTGCAGACTCTGAGGAAATCTGTGCGCATGTCTGGGCAGGTGCTGTCCAAGGCACCACGGTTTCTGATGGCTGCCCAATTTTGTCTTGGCTAAAACCTTTTTTAGGTTTTGACAGTTTTACATTGTAGATGATATTTCCTTTGTTGGTGACTAAAAAAAAGATGATATTCATCATTTGGTTAGGCCTTCTTCATCTTCTTTCTCCTCTTCTTCCTCTTCCTATTCTTTTACTTCTACTACTTCTACTTATGTTTCTCATGGCTAACTAGTGGGTAATAGGGGGAAAAGGTAGAGGGAGATGTAATGGATCATAATTCACAAGTCAAAATGATTGGGATGATTAATGGAAAAAATGGGAGCAATGACTGTGCCATTAATGTGTCACTTGCTCACTGTACAAACACTCCCTGATGAGACATTTCCATTTGAATTGGTAGACATATCCATTGTATATGACTTTAATGCTATATTATTGGTCTATATATTTTTATGATATTAGTGTTACTAAAACTACAAACATTATCCTAGCTATTATTGGGGATATTCTTACAGTGATTATATCCTAATATGTGATCCAGGTAGTAAAAGGTGCTAGATTTACAATCCAGGGCTTGACCAACTCATAAATGTAGCACATTAACGCTCATATAATAAACCATACTCTAGTAACTGCTCAGTGCTGTGAGCTTTGGAGTCTGGAAGAGGTATGTGTAAGTGATGAATAGTGTCCCATAAAACAGTTGGAGACCTCCTTTCAGGTTGAGTTAATAACACACACATGCGCGTGTGCATTCACACACACACACACACACACACACACACACACACACACACACACACACACACACACACACACACAGCGACACAGAA
>JAQMYJ010000008.1:10855266-10881467 GCA_030014305.1 Clarias laeviceps
CACACACACACACACACACACACACACACACACACACACACACACACACACACACACACACACACACACACAGGGAAAGAGAAATCTAAGCACTTTCATAATATATGAAAGACTGCATGACTCACAATGTTCTCTTTCTAAAATGGACCATAGTATCAATCCTATAAACAACTCAAACACTTAAACAGAAAACAGTGTCCCTCACAAAAGTGATCCTCTTCTCCGGTTCTCACTTACAAACACAGACACATGCACACCAGTTTGCTTTGTTCTGTCCAGTGCATCATGGGTTCAGTTGGGAGAATGTCATGTTAGTGAATGACTGTAAAGCTGTAATGTTAGAGGCTTGTGCTTCTTCTTCTGCTGTTACATCCCCTCAGGTTGCCTGCAAATTGACCTGGCAAGAAGCCAAACGACACGAGGAAGAAGTGAAGCGTCAGGCTGAACTCATTCAAATTACAGCCTAAATGCCACTGAAATGTGGCGGCTCAGTAATAGAGCTTTAAAGAAATGGTTCAGGGCAAATCAAATTTACACAAATTTTCCCCTTCCCTCAAATGTCGTCCATCAGCCAAGACATGTTTGCTGTCCAAATTTTCTTCAGCTTCTTTGGTTTTGCACTGAAGCGACAAGGTTTTGCATGAAGTTTGCATGGTGCTTTCATTAGTTGTTAGCAATGTTAGTCTCATAACCAACGTTAGACTGTCGAGCAACATGGAGGAGCAAATGTGGTCACCAAACATGTCTTGGCTGATTGAGAACATTTGAGTGGAAAATTTCTGTACGTTTATTTTTTTCCTAAACAATTAATTTGAGTCATCATAAACAGCAACTTAAACAGCCCAGTATAACCGCCAGTGTATAAATTAACAGAATAGACCTGAGTCTAATATAACTACACAGCCTATGTAGTTAAAACTTTAAAAAAAAAAGTTCTAAAAAGAAATGTTATCACCTGATTCATTTGTAACATGCGTGCAGGACTAGGCTCAGTCTGTATATACTTGAATATATTTATTAGATTGACTGACTTTGATGGAGCACACCAGCCTATGCACTTTAAACAATAAATACTAGCTAAATTTTTCATATGTTGAATATGGCCTTCAATTTTTATTTTTCCCCTCCTAAAAATGCAATCGTCTAAAGGTAAATGTTGAAGAGAGCATGTGGAATGAGCAACCAAGTATTGCATTTGACTGACAACACTAGACCCAAAGTGCAGGGTATTGATTTTTTTTTCTTTTGCCGAGTTGTCATGCAGAGACCATTTTGAAGAAGGGTTCTCACACTCCTGGCTTACTGCCAGAGGGTCTTAACAGAGCCAGTGGGATCAGTGCGAAGAGTGGGTGAGAGCTCGCCTAGGCTCATCATTCAAGCTGTGGCAGCTGGACAAGCTTGCAGTGGAGAGCCAAGCTGGTGCGCATGCTCCACATCAGCCATCGCTCCCTTCCTGAACTCTCTATGACCCTTTCCTTTAGGGCCACACTCACTCCATCATTCCCTGCCAGGACAAAGGGGGCCGCCTGGCCTTCACATCGTGGTGCAATCCGGTGGAAAAGTTCAGTTGCACATCGCTCCACATGTCTTCTGATGATTACCATTTCCCCTGTTTTCAGTTACCTTTAAGAACAGAGAAGAACAGTATGATAAAACTGAGCATTTCTCATACTTTTTGGCTTGAGAGAAAAAATGTGCCGGGTGCTGAGCTGTCGACAGTCAATGACAGGTTAACTGAGAAGTGGTTGACACAGCTAACATTCTAAAGTATTTAACAAACAGCCTTTTATTTTACCTCTGCATGAATGAGCTTTCACGTTTTGAGCTGTTCAACCAGTAAACGAGTAAATGTCTTAAATGCTGTTTTATACACGCTGGTTTATAAATGATGTTTGGGTAAAGTATGTTTATACTGTATTTTTTAGAAGTGTGCCATACATTTTGTATGTGTGTGTGTGTGTGTGTGTGTGTGTGTGTGCGTTAGTTTCCAGATGCTGAGAAAACAATTGTAATGTAATCAGCTCTGCCCTTATGGCTACAATAAGAGATGGGGGGGTGTCTAATGAGCAAGAGTTGAGAGAAACCTGTGTATTTGTACACACAAGAACACACACACAGACACACACACACACACACACAGACACACACACACACACACACACACACACAAGAACACACACAAACAGGCTGGACTGCACATTTGAACTTTCTTTAACATTCCATTCAAGAATATATACCTATAAGTTACAATTGAGCATTTGCCATTCAAGCTTATTTTATTAATTTTTTTTATTCGATTGGCCATAGTTCTGCCCTGAGGGCCACCACCCACACATAAACACTCATCAGCGATAACCGACAGCATCTGAGGCGTTGCTCCAAGGAGCTACCACTCAGCACAAGGAGAGATAACACTCACTTGATGCTGATTTGATGAGTGATGACTGATACATGAGAGAACAACCAAGACAGAGAAAATAAGAGGAAAGCCTCTCCTTGAGCAGTAAATCCTAAACAAGAGGAGTAGACTACTTGAACATTCGGCTGTGGCCACATTGCAACTTTACGACAACAAACTCTGACACAGTGCGGAAGTGTTTAACAGTAGCTAATGCCCGCTCTACCTCACCTTGGGGCAAAGTGTTGTAAATGAGCTCTCACTCTGCACTTGTTTTCTTTTGCACATTTGTGGGTGATGCATGGAGCAGACAGATGAATGAAGAGGAAAAGGAACCTCTATAGACGGTCACGTGACTGTAGCAGTCAGAGTCAAGGCTAATGATCGTCTGTGTGGAAGCCATGTTGAAACATAAACAGGCTTCACTGAAATTACCAGCTAGTTAGAATTTCAGCAGCTTGGTTTAAATCTCTGCTGTGAATATGAAATAGCATATTTGGCCTGCTAGCTCAGTCAAATATATTTATTTTTCATTACTGTACATAATATGAATCCTTATCATGTATGTGTGTATAAATATCTTGCTTATCCTCAGCTCTCCATTCACTTTTTTGCTGGCTCTGCCAAAAACTGCACAGTTGCTGACAATACAAATCTCTAATTTATTAAGCTACCACGTGTCTATAACATCAGCTATCAGCCCCATATCAGTGTGTAAATTGCTTTGCCTTTGATAAAATCTGCTTAAACAAGGATTATGAGCTTTTTAACATTTATGAGTAAACATGATTATCACACTTTCTGGCTGTTCTTCAACATTTACCTTAACATTCTGATAAAAACAGGGAGATGAACGGCTGAAAAATTGACACCTCTATCTACATAAAGATAGCACAGAGCTCAGTGAGCGATAACACCATTGATGCAGCTCATGCTATTGATAGTTATGTTTGCCTTCTGAGGCAATAGTAGGACTTCATGTGGATAGCTCGCCAAATAAATTGGCAGTGAAATGTTTGTTGAAACAAGAAGACTCCGCTGGTCTTCAAAGTGGAAAATTAACAGGCAACTGTGTGGTTTCTATTTTTTGTTAATTGCTTCAGAAAAATTGTGAAACAAGTTCTTCAATGGTGTTGTTACATCTGGTTTGTTCATTAGGGATAAATTGACCCTGCTATAAATCTTAAATTAGATATATATTTTTATTTATCTATAATTTTATTTATTCAAAGCTGCTTTGCAATAATTTACATTATTAACTGTATTACATAAGTAAAATTGTATTCAATTAAACTAAAAATATATATATAAATATTAGAAGTCAGCTGTGATGATGAATCCAGATTTACAGGAAGTTGCAACCTTAAAATGTTAATAATTACCCTTATTCACATCTACCTCACGCCAACGTCAATTAGAGTTTGGATGAAAATCAGTTCAGGACCTGTATCAGTTCTCCAAAATCTTAATTTCAGCCCAAAATTTATAAATTCTGCATACATTTTATATATAAATAAATTCATGCCTTTGCCTTAGATGTACAGTAACAGTGAATTTTGGTCACACCAGTTAAAAGTTTGGACACAGGTTTGGATTTATTTCCACATTCTAGAACAATACTGGATTATTATTATTTTTTTAAACAATGAAATAGTTATGAAACTATGAAACACATATGGCATTAGGCAGTTAAATAAAAACAACAACAGTCAATTGTTTTTTATTGTTATTGTCAAGTGCATTTGCAAAACGCATCAAACAACTTGATAAAACTGGCTTCCATGAAGTACATCCCAGGGAGGCAAGAATGTATACATATATTTATATGGCAGGTTGAGTAATTTGTTTGATACTTGTTTGAACATGCTGAATATCTCCATTATCAATGGGGACAGTTATTTTGGTACAAATGTTGAAGAGAGAGAGAGAGAAAGAGAGAGAGAGGAAACTGCTAAATCTATTAACCTACATTTTTTTGTTAACCTCTACTCTTTAGCACTGCATGCTAGAGGTTTGGCCTTTGTATGATAAGGGAAAATGTTTCCATGGTTACCAGTGGATGGACTCTGGGAAACCCAGGCCTAAAGGTGAGGCTGATAACCTTTTGACCTCTGAAGTTCTGTGTTTGCACAGTTTCTGAGGCAGTTTCAATACTGTCATAACAGTGGAAAGAGAGTGAGAGAATAGAGAGAGAGAGAGAGAGAGAGAGAGAGAGAAGATATGACTATGATATGATATCTAGGTTGACGAGGGAGCAGGAGTGACAAAGGAGAGATAATGGAAAGACAAGCGAACCGCTTGGCTCTTTAGAGGCGTCTCTGATAAGATACGCCTCTAAAGAGCTATGGCTACTCCTTCAAGCCATACTCAATTTCTCACAGAGAGCAACAAAGATAGAATGCAGTCAGCAAAATGCCAGTTTTGCCATTGTTTGGTCCATATATTAAGAAATGTTGTTTAGACAGTATTATTTTGTAATGCAGAGCTCTAATGCCATTCATTAGACCGATTGCACCGAAAACTAAAGATGCACATGATGCAAGTTAGATGACATTTTATTTTGTAATAAAATTGACTTTCTCTTACATCATCAACTCTCTGAATAATTGAAATGAAAGCTGTAAGAGCTTTTTTGCTCCTTCTAATTCTTTGAAATTATACAATTATGCATTACAAAGTATGTACAAGTATATTCACACACACACACACACACACACATGTAGCTTATACTTATAGCTTATGAAACTGTATCTCTCTCTCTCTCTCTCTCTCTCTCTCTCTCTTTATATATATAATATCATTTATTTATTTATTTATTTATTTATTTATGTATTTAACTTCACAGCTTTCAACAGTTTTATAAAGCTTACAGCCCTAGAATATAATTCATATACCTTATTCAGATTGCCATGTCTTTCCTCTAAGTGGTGAAATTCAGGTCATTACCTCTAGGGGGCAAAAGGTACTGTCCAAGTTTTGTCTTGGAAGGACAAAATATGGAGTGTGCTGTCCAAGATTTTTTTCTCCATTTGTGTGTGTGTGTGTGTGTGTGTGTGCGTCTGTGTAAGAGAGAGAGAGAGAGAGAGAGAGAGAGAGAGAGAGAGAGAAATCCAATTTAAAGGGGACATAGCAATAATTCAGCCAACACTCAACCACTGAAGCGCGTCATTACTGTGAGCTTTGCAATATTTCCCCTTGCATTGCAATGCCACAGCTACTTATTGTAATATGCAATGCATACATTGTAACACATACATTGTTGAGCTCAAATAATGATTTGCACTGCAGGGTGCACACTTTTGACTTCTGTGATTGTAATACATAAACCAGATACCATTGAAAAAAATCGAGCAACTAATCACATACATTATACCCCACTTTTATTTAAATGCTTTAAGTATAGGGGATTGTATAAGTATTGTGCCACCCTCAGACACTAATAGTTGAAGCTAACTTCGTGATTAGAATGGTGTCAATTGATAATTGTAAAAACAGTAAAATGACAAATAACTTCAGCATAATTCTGATTAATTAATCTGGTCAATTAACTTGTACTTGCATTGTATTTATTCCCAAATGTAGCTTTCTTTGAATGATGGTTTCTTTGAATAATAATAAAAGTAAAATAATAAACAATATTGTTCTTTCTCAAAAGTATATTTCATGGACACATTTCTAAACAAGATATATAGGTTTGCTTTTTAGTACCAGGTGTGTTAAGTATTTTATCTAATGATTTTACTCTTAATTCTGACCTGTCTATGTACCTGACTGTGGATCTATATATGGTGTTGTTAAGAGCTTGAGTAATGGTCAACCCTCATCATGAACCTAACTCATTTTGCTAAATATGTCTGCGTCCTCCAGAACCCTTGTTATATTTTTACCCACAAACTGCTTTTGACTCTTCTGGGGCTTTGATGAGACCTGTGCTAAGCTTGACTCATTGGATCTAGTCTCCTGTTCAATCCAATCGTCCCCAGGCAAGGCAGTTAGCTGTGACATGCTCTCTCTGTCCGGTGGCTAAGCCATTAAAACGCCATGCCTCTGGTGTCTGCAGAAGAGAACGCAATTGAGATCACATGTAATGGGCCTGCTCAGTCGCAATGCCTCTCTCATTAGAATTCCCTGTCTGTAGCTTCTTTCTTTTCCCTCTCTCTTTCTTTTCACTCTGCAATCTTAAAAGAAAATTAAGACTTAAGTGGTTGCCTGTCAATTAGCACTCCCTGTGCGACAGAGCAGCAAGAATTCGATTGCGAAGAGACGCAAGACATTACAAGCCAGCCACTCTCTCTCTCTCTCTCTCTCTCTCTCTCTCTCTCCGTCTCTCTCTCTCTCTCTCTCTCTCTCGCTTTCTTATTTTTTCCTTCTTCTGCTGTCTGATTCTTGCTTTTATCTTTCTCGTTCTGCCTCTCTTTCTCTCTCTCTGTCTCTCTGCCATCTGTTCATTCAATGTACTCTTTCTACTTTTTAGTTTCCATCTTTATTGCTCCAATATTCCTTTACTCTCTTCGTTTCTTCAAATATATTTTTGGTTTGTCACTCCTTGTCTTTCTATCCACTGGATTTGTATTTTTCATGATAACATGGTCTGCCAAGCCAAATAGAGACCAGTGTCTAATTTCTAAGACTGCCCTAAATGGACAAGTGTGCCCACTGTTTAGCTTGTTCAAGAGTGATCTAGAGTCTTCTACTGTTTTGGCCTCTAGTACAGTTTGCACTAATGGAATACAAACATTTTTGATCCAGAGGCAGTCAACAGAAGGGCTGGGCATCATTTTGCAGCCAGTTGAATTGTCTGCACTTGCAGCAGTACCAAAGTGGTTGATTCACTGTTTGATCGGGCTGTAGGTGAAAGGATTTCATAATAATGTTCTGTCACTTTAGCTCTTAAATCATCTAAAGGTGTAGAGGTGACCCAGAATCTACTGAAAGGCATTTGACTGTAACGCTGTCATTCATTGTTTTCCTGTGCGCTTCCAGTGAACAATCAACTTCACTATAATGTAGAGTTAAATTGCTTTGTGTCGAGCCGTCAGTGCAGAGGTAGTGATGGCTAGATTGTGGGTTTAGATACAGAATGATGAGAACTGACTTGGAATCAGCTGTTAGAGACAGTGAGACTAAAGCACTGAGTAACAGTGACGTTTCAAAGGCTGCCTGGACCACACTGCTTGACTATGGTCTCTCCCTCAACCTTTCTCTCTCTCTCTCGCTCACTCATCAGTCTCAGTTCAGCAGTCCGAGCTGTCACCGACTGTGACATTATATGGGACAGAGGCCGTGTAACAGACTGGAAAGAGGGAAGTGCTGAGCCAAGATGGTGGAGTGATAAGTACTTGCACAGCCAGATGAGGATAAGTTGGAGCCAAAATGGTTGACTTCTTCTATTATTGGGAAGAAGACCTTATCACTGTGTTCTTAAAGGTAATATGAATTTGGAAATGGAGAATATTATTGAGAAATATGAGTTATACGGTGTGGTATGGAAAGAGAATTTACATGATAGAGAATGATGAAATGTCTTTTATATTTACAAAACTGAACTTGTGCTTGAACGTAATTTCAAATTATTAATGACAAACGCATTTATAAATAAAAAACTTCTGGCAAAGCATCATAGTGTTTTTGGATGTTTTTTTTCTCATTAGTTAAATACATTTCAGATTGGTCAGGAGTTGCTAGTTGATTTTCTGTAGCCGCATGCCACTGATATCTAGTGCCAGCTCCAAGGAAAATTAAAGGTTTATAACTTGACTCCATCCATCCATCTAGGACCCTCCGTTGCCCAACTAAGTTCCATAAAGGCCAATGGTGACCATTGGAGGGCAATGGGGACCATTGTATTTATTCCCATTTTGTATATGACCATGGAAGGGCCTCAACATTCACACGCTACAGGCAACTTGAAAATGCCAATTAGCCTAATCTGCATGCTTTTGGACTGAGGGAGGAGACTCGAGAACCCAGAGGAAACTCACCAAGCACAGGGACAACATGCAAACTCCATTCACACAGACCTGGTGCAGGATTGTAATTTGATTGGACAAGAGCAATTTCATTAGCGGTTTCATGAGTAGTAACAGCACTGAGATATATAACTATATGTGTCACTCTGTGTCACAGGTGTCCAAACAATTGGTAATTATACTACCTTTTGGTCATCATGGGTGAGAAAATGCAGGTAGGTCAGAACTTTCCACAGTACCGAGGAGAGAGCAGCTGGGGGCAAAACTCACATTCAAAACCAGTTATGTAAGCACTTTCAGTAAGAAAACACATATGTTATCATGTCACCTTAAAAAGCATTTCTCTCCTCAATAATTACTTCTAAGATGTTCCAAGTTGCCTCAATACTGTTTTATTTATAACCAGCTTCTAAAACAAGGCTCAGAAAAAGGGCAGAACTTGGTGTGTGGAACAAGTGGATTGTACACCCTACATAGTGCACTTGCTTTCCATTAAATGCTATTTGGAATTTAAACCCAGAACCCAGGAGTTAATGTAACTGATATATTAATGCAAAATAACTGGAAAAAGAATCTACCTAGATTCATAGGACTATCTATCACCTGCATGGTTTATTCTCCTCACTCTTTGGCAACATAGTACCAGTAAGAATTGCATAACTGTGAAATATAAAGTATAAGAGCACATAATATGAACCATAACCATCCATCCTGGAAAACCAGAACTTAAATAATATTGCTCAACACAGCATAACAACACACAGGTGTAATGGTGCTTAACATAACATAACATAACAATCCACTGGTATGAGTGGTCATTAACATATGATTTGCTGAGGTTGAAGGCTGGTGGAGTTTAGTATCTTCAGCACAGCCATGACAATCTTAGGTATTCATAAGGAGAAAATAATACCCTGTTATTTTACTAACAAGTAGTGTAAGTGGAGTAAAGCACTCCTGGTCATGCATTTATATGAAAATTATTAACTCCACTTTGCATCAACGTTGCATCACAACATCCTGTCATTGAATGTTTCCTTAACTGTATGCCTTTTCAAGCTTTGCTCTCTACTTGTAATGTTAAAATACGGTTTGAAAACAATGGTAATTTATGATGTTATTACCTTATTGGCTATGCTTGAGGGATGCATGTGAAAACACTAATGTGATTGGATCAACTGCTCATTGGAACAGCCAAAATAACAAAAAAATATATCAAAATATATCAAAACAATTATTTTTTAATAAAAGAAAGTCACTAAATGCAGATGTGTAAACTGTTATACTAAAGGGGTTTCAGTCGCTGACAAGCTAATTATATGTTGAACAATACCCTATTGCAAAAATATACACACTGTATGTATTCTTATTTTATAAGGTACATAATGAGTACATATAATTTACAGTATATACAATGTTTTCTTCATCCAATAACCTAGGTATTCACAAGTGCCTATACTGTATTTAAAAACAAAAACAAAAAAAAACAATATATTCATAATGTTAAACTAGAAGATATAGAAAATTGGAGTGAGAGATGAAGAGATGAAAAGTAAGAAGAGGAAACAGAGGAGACAGGGTGAAGGGAGTTTGAAAAGGCTCTTTCTCCACATTACAGTGGTTTCCATGGCAACAATACAGCAGGGCCTGACCTGCAATGTAAGTGTGTGTGTGCGTGTGTGTGTGCATGTGTGTGTTCGTGTGCGCGCGCGCGTGTGTGTGTATGTGCGCGTGTGTGTATGTGTGTGTGTGTGTGCGTGTGTGTGTGTGCGTGTGTGTGTGTGTGTGTGAGTGTGTGTGTGTGTGTATGTGTGTGTGTGTGTGTATGTGTGTGTGTGTAGAAAGGACAAATCTGAGGAGAAAAACATGGTTAGAAAATTCACCTTCAGATAACATATAGATTCTCAGTACTACCATACACTAAACCCACTTATCCCCTCAGCTTCTAGATTCAGATAGTCTGCAAAAAAAAAAAAAAGGTGCATTTTATAGTTAAGGCCACACAGGCTTTGTTTCACTTCAGAATAAATTCCTGAAATGTGGGAGAGGGGACTGATCAGATTTAGCCACACAAAAACAAATGTGAATCTGAATCAAAACATTTAATTGATTCCATCGATCTATTTTTAAGCTGATGTGTGATTGAGACTCATGCAGTACTGACCTATATATTGATGGGCATCTGCGGTCATCCATGTTTATCTTTATTTGTAAACACTGTATAAATTATAATTGTCTATTGTATCAAGCCATTGTGTTGCTGCCACTAGACTATCAACAATGATATTATGTCACATGATATCATGTTGCATGATTATGCTCTGTTTTTCTGTAGAGTTCACACACTGCTGTAGAGGACACAGCTAATGAAGCATTGACCAATATGGATGGATGGCCTGGCTATTGAGTCCCATTACAAATGAATGGGATGCCTTAGTGAGACACTACTTGATGATCTTCGGGACTGTCCATGCATCTCCAATACAGGAACTAGTGCATGGAAGAAAATGTATTCATGCATATGACACATGGGCAAGTGGAGAGCTCTGAGTCTGACATCAGACTCAGAGCAAAGGCAGATCAATTTAAGATGCTCACTCTCTGTCATGCGATCACAAAATGATATTTGCAGCAAAGGAAATTGAAAATGGCTTGTTACTGGAGAGAAACACTTCAAATTTGCATGATTTTCCATTACTGGAAGCAGACAATTTGTTCTATATACAGATGGAACTTTAAAATTGTCATGATGTGTTTGTATGATTTCATGCTGTGCAACTTCTTGCAATCAGTTTTATCATTTTGATGGCAAACCCTGTACATATTTTGTATGTATATAATTTTATACACACCCAAATAAACAACTCTCTTGGCAGGCAGGTTTCTCCAGGAGAATGTTTCATATAATTGGGTACAATCCTGAGGTTCTTAGCATTGATCCAGCCCAAAACAATCATCCAACACACATCGCACAATTAGCATGCAAATTACTGGCCATTCGTTGCCACGCCGACGCCAGTCCACTCTTGTTTACTGAAGTGTCACTCCAGTGGACCAGCCATGCAGCCAGTGAGAGTGATATTGAAATAGAGACTGTATGAGTGGGAGAGCAAGGAAATCTCTGTTCAGTGCTTTTTTGTTTTTGTCATTCAGAAGAATGGTGCTCAATAGCATCAATGATACCAAAGAATGCAGCCAAAGTGTGCCTTCATCACAAATCTCATGTTAAATCTTATAGGAATAGTCATTATCTAGTGGAAATCCATATAACTGACTTTTGTATATACTGTAAAGTTCCCAAATTACTGTCACCCTAGGTAAATATGATTTTATTATGTGAAACACATACAGGTTTTGCTTTCAGAACAGCCTCAGTCCTTGCTTTTTGAGATTCTGGATCAGACTGACATGATGGCACTATACCTTTCTTACATATTTGATATTCTATCACTCTCTTATCTTACTAAAACTGCAAAATGCTTTGCTAGATTCAGATCTGTTGACACGTGACCTTATTAAATTTCACTGAGATCACTGTCATGATCATGGAACCAATTTTAGATGACTTATGCTTTGTCACATGATGCATTATCATCCATATGTCTGTTATAAAATGGTCAGCTTGTGGCCATAAAGGAATGTGCATGGTCAGCAACAATTCTTGTATTAAGAGGCTCAATGTGTGCCACAAAAACATTCCCCACACCATTACAACACCAGCAGCAGCCTGAACTGTTCACACAAGCCTGGATTCATGCAGTTTCGAACAAATAAAAATCACCTGGGCAATGTAGCCTTAGATTCCAGGTGTTGCCTCACACAAGGGGAATTGAATATGGAATTCTACTGTCATCGTTTGGGGTTTTTGTTTTGTTCTTGTTTTTCACACTATTCTGTCTAACCACAGGTTCTGTTGTGTAGGAAAATCCAGCAGTTTCTGAAATTCTAAAACCACCTTGTCTGTCATCAACAACCATGCAACAGTCAATGTTACTGAGATCACTTTTTTTATTCTAATGATTGTTGTTACCATTAACTGAAATGTCTGACCTATATTTGAATTATTTTATTCTGTGTTAAACAAATTATTATTTAATACATAGTTAGTTATTTTCTTAGAATATACTTACTTTGGTAATGTTAGATTTATCTTTATTTTGTTGAGACTAGACTAATTAAAGAACATCTTTTCTTGTCAATTTCTTGGCAAAAAGTTAATTCAAGAGTTGAATGAATATGCACTGAATTTATATATATAAAAGCCATGTAGGTGTTTTAAGTAAAATATAAATGTGAAGTATAACCTCTACAAACAATTAAATATTTTTGGAGTCACCCAAAATCCTAAATCCTGTTTGACACATATGAGTGCGGCACAAGCAATTGGTCCCCGAAGAGTACTGGCATGAGATAAGGTCCCGCCTCCACTCTGCTGTCACAGTAATGGCTGCTGGTGCAGTTACTGTTGGCAGGGTGAGCAGCAAGGGAACAGGCGAGTGAGAGCGACAAATACTGTCAGCAGCGAAAATGAACTGTCACCTCAGATTTTTCAGCACTGCACCGCTGCTGTATTGCCACCCTGAACCTGCACGACCCAGCCCTGATTGAGTTCCGCTGTCTCGTTCTGTACGCACACACACATCAACACACCGGTATATTCTCCCACCAGTCTCACAGGCAGTGTTTCACTATGCATCTATTTAGAGATGGGGGGGGGGGTCTGGGGAGAGGGGGGGGTCTGTGGTGGTTATGTTAGAATACATTTTATTATGGAGAGGCTAACTGTCTATTTGCACAAATATAGAATTTTTACATTCTACAAAAGCTTGCAGTCATTTGCTACTTTTTGTACACAGTATTATTAGAACATTTCAAAATAATGTGCAAATAGGTTGCACAAAATTGTACATGATGATTTTCCCCATTCAATTAAAGAAATATTTTGCATTCAGCAAAAGTCAATTTATTAAAAGTCAATTAATTATAGCATTTCAGAAGTAAGTCTCTGACCAGATTTATTGAGGGCTAGGACCATATGTAAATCCAGATGTAAAAACCCATCACTGAGAAGACATCTGTTAAAGTGAGATATTGCTTTGTTAATGACCATCATATAGTAAGGTAACTTGCACACTACGTAATATTTCATTTGACTGCCATTATCTTTGAATATTGTGAGAAATGTGGTGGTCAATTAATTTGTGAAAATGATTCCTCATGGTCCCAGACTCACTCTTTCAGAAGTTGAGTCCTGGAATATACCCTGCCATTAAGGGGGAAAAAAATCCAAGAAAGGGAAAACCTGGTCATTCAGTACGTTCAGGACATAAGCTGACTTCCTTTCATTTGCCATATAATGATGTTGAGTCTAGTTTGACCAACTGAAGCAACCCCAGATCTTAACACTGCCTCTAGAGTCTTTTACAATGGTCACTATGCCTGATGGGTGCATCACTTTATCCACTTACCTTTTTATCCTAAGGCGCCCATCACTCTGGAGCGCCTTAGGATAAACTTGACCTTTTTCAATTGCTCAAATTATACTCCCTAGCAAATTGAAGCATTTTTTTTCTGAGTACCCTTACTAAAAAGGAATTTTTATATTGCCACACTGCTGTTTAGTTTGAATCCTGACAGTTACAATGTGTGGAAATGCTTTTACCTTTACTATTAAACATAGCCATGGTTTCTAGAGTCAGTTTGTTTTTTATATAACTTCACAAGAGTTTTTTCTTAATAATCATTATATTATATAAATAGTTTAAACCCATGGGCTGGAAAGAAGATGGCACTCCACACTATACTCCTAATAACCTTTAGCACTAATTCTTACATATGCATGCTAAAATGCTTTATTCTTAATAATAATAGGTTTAGAATATTGCACTATCCTTAGAATATAAATGCTACATATCTATCTGATTATATGTGGTTAATCTTTAGTTACAGACCAAGTGTAATTTAATATTATGTGAAATTAGATGCTAGCGCATAAGTAGCATTCCTTTTAGAGTTAGGCCATACATCTTCATAACATTTACATTTAGTTTGTACTGGGATTGTGCTGTTCACCTCCTTTTATCCACCATAAAATGTAGTCTTTCTGCTCTAGCCTGGCATTGCTATATATTTTTATTCCATTACCATTTTGTAGGGTCCTTTAATCTGTTTCCACTCAAATTTCAAAGACAATTTAACACATTTAACACAATGCATACAACTTCAATGCAAAATGTTTAACATCCGGTTTATTCTATTATGAGTGGCAAATTGGTTATTTAACACAATAATTTTTTGTTTGTAATGCTGTGATTAAATTTTATGTTTGTGATGTGCTAGTTTCCCACAGACTTCCTGTAGGTTCATTTGTTAGCAGAAAATATACAGTATACTTATTCCATGTAGTGAATTTTCTTGTTGAAAAAGGCCTGGTGTTGCTTTCATTAAGGTTATCGATTCAAGTAAGACTCCTAACCAGAAGCAGAGTTGTAAACTTTCTTTATTGTTTAGCATATACAAGTTGTTGTGTATTATGGTATGTTGATAAAAATAAGATAGTCATTAAGAGGTTAAATAATGAATGTGTACCTACAAGGTGCAATGTACAAGCACTGAACACAGTAGTTTTTATTTTGTGGCCACTGTAATGTCTTTTAAAATGCTGGTCCAACATAAGGCCCAGGAAGTAAAGCCAATGAGTATGTTTGATGAAGGGTTGTGTGACAACTGCACCCAGCTTGTAGTCTATTGTGTTTAATGTTCTCTCTTTATACTCTCAACTCTGTGTGCTGTGTCAGCTGCTTTGTAGCTACCGTACTCTTCTGTGTGTGTGTGTCTGTGTGTGTGCGTGTGTGTGTGTGTGGTTGGGGTTGTATGGGTGGGTGGCCGTGTTGGTGTCTGATATCAAAGCTTGTTTCACACTTTATGCTATTCTTACTCTTCTATGTGTTTGTGTATGTGTGAGTGTGGGAGTATTTTGGGGGAATAAAGTTTGAGGGTTTGTTTTTGCTGTTGCTTTAAATGCCTGCTACATCTGAGTGTTTTGTGTTTAAACCTGTAATAGTGTGCATGTAGTTATCTGCTTGTATATGTTTAATTAATATATTTGATAGATGCATTTAATGCATAGATGTTTCCTACATGCCGGTATTTGTTTGCATATGATATATTCTGGCTATGCTGCTATGCTCTAGTTCAGTGTTGTGTCTCAGTGGAACAAACACCTCCTTCCAGTAATGCCTTATAAAATGCTGAACATTTATGGGGCTGAGCAAACCCAGCCCTGTGTTGCCTATATGCTTATAAAGCCATTATTCCTTAAGTTATAAGAACAATGCACTGAAAGAAGACCACAAACATGACTGATCTCCCTTTCACTCATGTTTCCACATAAGCAGATATAAAATCTATGTAGATAAATAGGAGCAACCTGTATTTAAAAAAGGCTACTGTGATATGGAGAAGTTCTAACTAAAAATGTTATTATAATATGAAATTATTGTTTTATTTTAATGTATGTGGTTGATTTGCCTTATTTAACTACACAACACCAACATAGTCACTGAATCTTAATTATATAATGGCAATAATAACCTTTAGCTAGATTGTCATTTTCTGGGGCAAAATGAACAAAGAATCAATGAGATAATGCTGATTTACTACATACACAATATTATGTGCCAAAAAATGTAAATTATCCAAAAAGTTTATGGTTCAGCTAATTTACATTTTGTGATTTCCACAGAACCTCAAAACTTATAAAAGGCAGAGAGATTAAAATAACAAAATAACTAATCAGTGAATGTGCATCTCTTAAGCACAGTGTGTATTAAATCATCCAGCAATGCAGCTTAGTCATTGCAGCACGTATATGACCATAAGCTCACACTAACTTCCTTCATTTGTAGGACACCATTCCTTTTGTCTTAATTGAATAGATAGTCTAATTAGTCTTAATGGATTTGTCTTAGATTGCTTTCTTTCAAATGATTAACATGAAGCAACTGAGTTTTGCAAAATTTTCATTAAATCTAAATTTGCACACAAACAAAAAAGCAATACAAATATTTTTCCAACTCAGTGGAGTTTCATGAGTACCACGTGTCTTTTGTAAATCCTCTTGCAAACAAAATACAGATACATTTGTTCATATCCAACTTGATAGATGAGGACCCATTTCTGTATTTAATATAAAGCAGTAATCAAAATAAATGGGGATCCATGAGAAGATTTTCTTTATGTATTCTGCCACTCTAAAGGGGCTAAAGTGTAACTTTTTTCATCAGAAAGCCTGCATGGTTGTATCCTGTCTCTCTTGCACTTTAACAGGCTGAACAAGCTAATCCTTGTCCCCACCCTTTCCTGTCTTTCTCCTTAAATTATCGACATGCTTTAGAATCACATTAGGGCTATTTGGCTTAAACAGGAAAGCTGTTACAGAAACACAGGATATTGTACTGTACATAATGTATAAAAATCTTGAGAAATGATTAATAGGGGTGTAGTTGCAACCAGATTTCCTTTTCAGCATGTGCACAGACACAAAACTTCACAGATTTTCACAGATCCTGCATTTAATGAAATAGGAAAATATGTTGATAAACCCAGTGCACCCGAGCAAGGCATGGGACTAAAGTGTGTTATATACTAATGTAGACCTGATAAAAAGCGCAGTGATTAAGTCATGCTTAATGAATTATAAAAGGTGCACAGGTCCATACCCTGGACATTTGTACATAATATTCCATGGGATTATCTGGAGTATACAAGCTTTGCGTCATCATTTGTTTTAGTGCTTGTCCATGTTTGAATGCTTACATGTACTCATTAGGTTTGTGTACTGTACATAATGTGTGAAGATAATTCTTCTTACACTGCGCAACACAGTGCAGTTGCAGGCCTAAAGGACACAGTTTAGGCTTATGACATCCTATTTAGGTTGCCAAGGCAACATTACAGAAGAATAGGACAGCCAAAAAGGCCCCACCTGGACCTGCTGTTGCATCCCAGCACCTCTGGGGGGATGAGAGGAGCGAGCAAAGGAGTCAAGAAGGGAGAAAGAGGAGGGGGAAGGGCAGAGATAAAACAAGAGGCAGAGCAGAGACAGCAGCCAGGATCACATGCCAAGAAACCCCGGAGACAGTGCTTTGCCGCCAGATGTTGTGTCGTTTGGCCTTGTGTCGCCCAGCAAAGAGATCCAAGCTGACGAACCATTTTTCATTGTCATGCTGCGAACAGTGAGCAAAAGCGCACAGGGAAATTAAGACACTCCGCAACACTCCCTTGCAGTGTAGGAAGAACAAGAGAAGAAAAAAAACATAAGAGACAGAGATGGAGAGATTCTCTGTGCATCATCCCCAAATTTGGAATTAGGGAGGAGGGTGGGGATGCCACCTGGTCTCTGACAATTCTGTCAGATCACATCAGCAGATCACAGGCTTATGTTCAAGACCTGGTGGCCCAGATGACAAGAGGGACGTTATGGAAAAATGGTATGGAAGGATGCAGGTGCTAGCTGAGTGCATATTGATGTGCTGCTCTTACAACAGCTGAAATGGCAAAAAGCATACCTTATTAAACAGATTGTTATTTCTTATCTCTTTTCTGGGTCAACAGTTCTGTGGCTAAACAATCTGAGATATTCTCATAACTGGCACAAAGTGCACTTAGCATTCAATGGGTATGACCTTGAAATATCATCAGAAAGGATTTTCATGGTTTATGAGAGCACTGCACACATTATTATTATTATTATTATTATTATTATTATTATTATTGCTATTATTATTATTATTATTATTATTATTATTATTATTATTTACTGTGACACCTAGTGTCCAAATCCAAAGCTTATATAGCTATTAATATATTTTTATACATGTATACCAGTAAGAAATAAAACACAAGATGTGCCATTAACAAAAAATACACTGCACAGCCAAAAAAAACTTTAGCTTTGATTACGGTGCACAGAACCACACTTTCACAATTTTAGCCTGTTCCATCATGGAAAAAAACTCCATTGATGTGATACCCTGGTAATTCAATAAATTTAGGCCACCAGCTGAATGTTATTGTCACATAATGTAGCTGAGCCTAGACCTGACCAACTGAAGCACCCACAAACTGTAACACTGCCTCGAGAGGCTTGTACGGTGACCACTATGTATGATGGGTGCATCACTTCATGGACTTCACTTCTTACCCTGACACATCCTTCACTATGGAGGTTTACAGTCATTTTTCCATTGCTACAACATCCAATCAAGGATAAAGCAGATACTGAAGATATATAAGAATAAATGAAAAATGTTTCTTGTCACAATACAGAGAAACCTCAAACTTAAAGGAAGAACTTTTGTTTTGTTTGCCATAAAGAATTGTATGTGTGTGTTGCTCTGCCGTGGTCTGGCATCCAATTCAACATGTATTGAATCCTGAAAGACTGCAAACCTGATCTTTATTTTAATTGTTATACATATGAAATTCTGAGATCTTCTAACAATAACTTTGTATCACTGACCTCATTGTAGTTGATCTAGTACAATTGGACATTTTTTCCAGTTTTCTTCCCTATACCAGGACCATTTCCAAGCCCTATGTGCATTAGGACATAAGTACATTATATAACGGTTAAACATAACAAGAGAGAGAGAGTAGAGAAATGCCACCTTTCTTTAACTAGTACCACTCTAGTTCATTTTTCCCAGAAATAACACTGTGAATGTAAAAGACAGTGTGAATGTCAACACACTGCTAGCAAAAAATGACACTTTTTGCCACTAACGATTTTGAGAATAACACAAATAAGAAAAGAATTGGAGGAAGAAGGAGGAGTCCTATCCTCTTGAACACATATCCAATAAATACCACACACCTTTTACATGCAGATACACACACACACACACACACACACACACACACACACACACACACACACACCATATCCTGGCACATATACATCATTTGCTCATTGCCTAGCACTGGGCAATCCTTCCAGCTGTGTTGCATTCATTGGTTTAGAAAAGGAGGGGATCTCCAATGCCTGTCTCTCCCATCAATAACCCCAATCTGACAAAGGAGTGGTCCAGAGGGGGAAGCCGGGGACAGTCTCTCTGGCCTGAGGTTTATGCACTGACACACACATAGCAGACCTGTTCACTGTGTCAAGTCACAAAGCCTGCAACTGCACCATAAAAAAGCCTTATCACTTAATCACCTCAAAATAAACACAGGATAATTCTTATTGTATTATTTTAGTTTTATGTTTCATTCATTCATTCATCTTTTGGGAGGGGAGTGGAGGGGCGTCAACATGTCTGGCTACAGTCAGGAGATTAGATTGTGCCAGAGATAAGAAATACAGCTTGTCTAATTAGTGTTACCATTTTGTTTAAAATGTTATGCATTTGTACTAATGTGACACAAATCACTATATTACTATTACTTTTTTAGTGACATACTATAATAACAACAATGTTCTGAGTGTCCACTATCTTAGCACTCATGATTTTACTAATAGCTCTGATTTGAAGGCCAGAGTGTGTATACATTTGACTCAAAGACAGGACAACTTCCAGTATTGAAAAGCCGCAAGTTGGTAAAACTCTTTAAAAGTTTTACACATATCTGTAACCTTATATAAATCACAAATTCTTCAAAAGAATAAACTCCAACATTTCTTTTTCAACCAATGGATGGTCATAACTGGGGAAACATTTATGTTGCTAACAAGCTATTTATGTGGATTACATTAGTATTTAGATATATACATTAGAGGTAGTCACAAATCACTTTCCACAAGAAGAAACATGTCAGATGTACCATTTTAAATCTCTCTCTCTCTCCCTCTCTCTCTCTCTCTCTCTCTCTCTCTTTCTCAAATCCATATGTATATGTGCAGAATAGTGGCAAGTCTGGTTCATATCTAGGTACACACACCATTTTCTCCTGCCAGACAATATGTTAAAAAAACAGCCAACACTTGCATTTACTTGCTAAAATCTTTCATTGACTACAAAGCTGATAAAATGTGAATACTTTAATCAGTGCCTCATTAAATGGTCTGGTCAGTTAGTAAAGGATCAGCATTCATGATTAACCAATCATTCTTCAACAGTGATGGGGAGTCTAATTTCTATTAACAAAGTATCATATCGCAACTGCTTCCAAATCCCTCTATCAAAAGACGTCTTTTACAAGAGTGTGTCAAAAATCATCTGCACTCTGTCTATATTAAAATTTCAGTTGGCCACACTGTCTTATCAAAGCTTTCCGTTCAAGGATACTGACTTCCCAGTCACTTCTATGCAGGTGTGATCATGTTATCTCAGTTTATAACTGCAGTGCAAACAAAAATTAATGCCCCAATTGTGATTTGCACAAATTAAGAGCAGCATGCAGTAATTAATTTTTTGTAGTCTGAAGGTGTAAATGGTGCCGAAACCAGTGTTTAGATACCTGCAAACAAAATTTAGACCGATCCAACCTATGTCCAATCGCCAACCTAGAAAACGTTAAAAAGGTAACCATTAGCTGGAAAAATTATGCTCACAGTTTTCATTCATCATAAAATCTAAAATAGCTCTTGTGGATGTATTGTATTGCATAATATTCATTAGCTTCATGGCCACCATGTACTTAGATATAAATATCAGCAGCATAGTTCAATTAAACAATCACAGTTGCTACACTTAATCTGTTTTTCTGAAGAGGTCATTAAGATACAATGGATATTTGGGAGTTGCAAATATTTTGATTTTAAAGATATCTTTCTTTTATTCTTTTTGAGAAAAACACAATATCATAAAATTACAAAAGTATTTGTTTTAACATTTTTTTAATCCATAGTTTGTTGTACATTAATACCATAAGCAATTGTCCTAAAATATTCTAAATACATGTATCTTCTGTGTTGTACTCTCCGGCCAAAAAAAAGAATAAATAAAAAAAATAATAATCAATGCACACTCTAATATTTAGTTTGACCATGTTTAGCTTTAAATACAGTGTGCAATCTGTAGCCAATTCATGTGTGAAAATGTTTGAGTCTGGATTATGCCCTTGTGGTTGTAAACCATGGTATGGTTCTTACACTGTAAAAAATATTCTTGAGCCCAAAAAAGTTTGCCCACTAACTAACCACTTGTTACAACTATCCAAATATTTGAACAATTCTTGATACAGAACACAGGATGTTGGGGCAATAAAGGAAGTTTTGGAGAATATGCTAAGAATCCCAGAAAATAATTTTGAAAGTAAGAGCACACTGACTTTTAATTTTTACATATAAACTGTCTGTGCATTTCTGCTAGCTGGTTAGCTGGTTAGCCAGTTTTTATGTAATCATTTTTGATTGGAGCCATGTAAGGCTCAGAGATGTATAGTCATCTCTGACACCACATGTACCTGAATAACTTTAAGCTAAAGAATTAGCATACTTGTTTGTCATATCTGAATTAGGGAAGCTTGTGTTAATGAGACTTCAACTTAGTGAAGGCAAAAACAGAAGCAGTTTTATATTTATTTTCAGTGTACGAAGTTGGGAAGTCATTCATTATCCCAACTCCCAAATACACTGGATAGCAGACCGTGTGATAATTTTCCTTTTAGTTCTTTGTAGCCAATCACATACTACAAACCTTGTCATGTTTTTGTTTTTTTCCTTCTTGTACAATGAAGAAGTGGCCATGAGTGTGGTACTAATGCAATGTTCTCCAGCTGTGATTTACTGTTCTATATACTAAATAACTGTATAGGTGGGATAAGTGAAAGAGTACAATGGTTGTGGCACAGCACAGCTAGTTGCAAAAGCACCTGCTATATATTTTCATTGTAGTAACTTTAATTAACTTTAATGAAATAACAAATAATAATAATATAATTTTACAGTGATGACCAAGCACTGAATATTTTCCCTTCAAAATTTACATACTCAATTTGCAACTTTGTCTATGTCAATTCATCATCAGTCAAACATTTTTAATACTAGTTGCCATCCATCAGAAAGTGTAGAGTGTGCACTTAACAAATCAAAATTCTTTAGAATGTAATATTAACTTGTAAATTTAGTCTAACTATTGGGAGAGAGATAGCTGTATAATTTTTAGTACAATGCATGTTTATTTCATATTGTTTTGCATTTTTTAATAGAAAAACTGTATATATTTATAACAATAAACAATAACAGTATATTTATAGTGTTGTGTTTGCTTTAAATTTCCCTTTCACTTTATTTAACTTAAATAAACTATTAATATACATAATATATATACATAATATATTAAATTACACAATAAGAAATTGCTAGAAACTCATAAAATGGATAACAATGCAGACTCAGTACGTTATTTTAAATGCAACAGGAGAAAAAAACAATAAGCAAGATATGCATTTAAATTCTGTCAACTCATAATTAGCACTTCTAGTGATGTTAGTGGAGTAAATTTAACAATCAACCATACAAATTTTTGACCATGAGACCATGTGGCAGAGTTCAGCTGATGTCATCTCCCTCTTTACCCCACCCTCAAACTGAACAAACTTGTATCTGGCCACTGCAAATCTTTGAATTTGATTGTGTGTAAAACTCTGTCTAGTTATATTTATTAAATTTTATCTCACTTTTACTGTAAAATTACTCTACAGTGGCTATACTACGATTGCAATAATGCCAATTGTCACCCAGTTCTTTAAAAAGGTAGGCAACATGTTTGTCTAGATTAATGTTTTATAAGACTTATTATTTATTACTATTCTCAAGAGTAAATGTTTATATAATAGTTAGTGGTTTTGTGATGTTAAATAATTCACTGGCACACCACCGACATTCTCGACTTATGCGAAAAATAGCTGTCATTATTACACTTCTTAGCCTTATCACTTTATAAGATGTTTTTCCCAATATTATCAGGCAGAAAACAGGACTTCTTTAGCTAATAATTTAGCTAATAATAATAATAATAATAATAATAATAATAATAATAATAATAATAATAATAATAATAATAATAAAAATATCATGGAGATATTGGGCTTTCTATGTTTTTTTTTTTTTAATTGCTGTTTGTCTGGGGCAGAATGATTGTACAACATTCATCTTTGTTGGAACGAACATGGGCTTGTTTGGGTTTAATTTATTTTGTATCTTCTACATACACGGTTGGAAATATACACCCATTATTAAGTTATTGTGCTGAAAGAAAAAGGAAAGTACAGTAGATTCACATAGGTCAGGAATGTCTTTTGAAGCCATTTCCAAACAACTGCAGATTCCAACATCAGTTCAAACAATTGCAAAAGCACAGGTTACTAGGAAGTGTAACCATATTGCCAAGGTCTGGAAGAAGACCCAAACTGTCACCCTTAGCTGAAAAGAAATTTGTTCAGATGGACAAAAAACATACAGAACCCAAAAGCTGAACTGAAAGCTGGTAGAACATAAGTCTCACTGTCTACTTTCAAACAAGTCTTAATTAATTATGTGTCTTCAAGCTTAACTAAAGTTTGTACCTTCTAGATTAAATAATTGATGTAAATTAAAGTCAGGTGCATATTTGTGGGAGTAGATGTGAGTCATTCAAACCCAATAACATTGTACCAACTATTAAGCATGGTGGTGGTAGCTTCATTCATTGGGGTTTGTTTTACATTTGCTAACAAGTATTTTTTAATACTGAATTTGTCAAAAGTCTTCACACAGTTAACACAGCAGCATTCGATGAACAACATGCTATGGACCATTTTTCACTGCTTTGACACAATACTGTTTCAATGACAACATCTTTCAAAAAATATTTATTCTTCAAAGTGTATTCCACAATCTGTTTCACAAATTGTTTAACCTTATCAACTTATCACAATTTTTGGACAAGAACTCGATACAGTTTTATAATAATATAATATTGAAATATTGAAAAGACAATTTAAAGTCCACCTTGGCTGAGAACCTACCTAAGGTGTTGAGCCTTTACTTTCATTGGCATCTATACACAAGAAGCTAACTGTAGACTGATATTTTTTTAATCAAAACAACAAACAAGTGATCATGTTTTAAACCCAGTTCTTGCACTGCAAAAAATTATCTTAGCAAGTAAGATATTCTTGATTATAATTTCTTAAATTAAGTTGCAACAAGCTAAATGTAAGATTATTAAGCTTATCTCTAGTCAAATGATACTTTTATAAGTGTATAAGCAAAACTTTCTTTTTTTATTGGTGAAGAAATACTTGGTTTATTTTTTTCTAAATATTTATTTCATTTAACATGTCAGTGCTATTAGAATGACAAATAGTTGTCATAATGCTTAGACCATGCTTCCAAATTAACTGTGTATTCTGTAGGTATTTTCTGATCAAAACTGTAGCTAAGGTCTTGATGGCAGTGTCTTACCCTAATATGCATAAAGCAAGTCTTTTTCTGCATGGCATAAACATATCAGTTTCAACAGTTCAGTTGAATATAGGAGATTGATTGCAAAAGACTTAATCACTTAATTATTTAATGAGTATGTCATTACAACACAGAAAAGAACCAGACAAGACTGTAAAATATATATAAACTTAGGACTGTAAGCATAAGAAAAAACACTTGGGCAGAACTGTACATGCAACGCTGTATGGGGAACCTACAGCGCTGTATTTCTACACCTCCTGATGTTCCACAGATTTTCATCCACATCAAAATGTAGCCTATATGTTCCCTTGATATGCAGCATGGTATTAAGTATTTTGTCATGTCTTACCCAATCCAGAGGACCCAATCCTGAGAGATATTGATGGTCTAATGATGCATTTCTTGAAATAATTTATTATATGGCAGTCCGTATGGCATCCAAATAGCCTTATATGATATGCAAATAAATGTCATATTGTAAAATAACAAAATTATTATTTACATAAAATTGTATTGTCTTGCACTAGTTAGCAGCTTATTTGCAAAACGTTTTTCTTGATTTGTTTTATATTAATTGGTTTAGAAAATGCCAAAACATTCCTCCTTCTTTGATCTAGCATAATTTTTAGGATGTGATTGGTAAGAAACAGTGAAAGATTTTTCTCTCCCTGTATTTCTATAATTAATCTTTGTTGTAAGGACTTTTTCTGTCTCTTTTGCCATAAAGAATGAAGGAATGTTTTTGCCAGATAACCTTTTGCTCTGAATTCACCCAAGAATGTGAGAAAATGCAGGAGTAGGTCAAGCTATAGATAGACGTGATAAAATCAGAACTGCAGTCACTATACCATTTAACATCTAAAATTAATGTTCTTATGATTTTCAGTGGATATGAAATTCTCAAATCAGTATGAGTCGTTTATATGACATTATAATCAACATAAGACACATGAGACACCAGGTAATGGTTGTTAGGAGCAAGATAAACCAACATTACATTAACTATACATCAATAATAATAATAATAATAATAATAATAATAATAATAATAATAATAATAATAAAAAGGTGCATGACTTCAGGAATCCGCAGCACAGGATACCAGAAATATGCTTGGAAACACTTGGGAAACTTAGCTAGACTGTGTGTGTGTGTGTGCGTGTGTGTGTGTGCGTGCGCGCATGCGTGCGTATGTGCATGTGGACGCGCAGGACACTTGTTGCTGTGTTCCTGAACAGAGTTAACAGGCGTTCAGGAGGTTTTTTAACACTGAGTTGGATGAACCATATAGCCTACTAAGTGTGAGCACTCTTTTTTTACTTTGTGTGGTTTGAAAATCTCACGCACACACAAACACAAACTTCCTCTTTCTCTGTGTCTTTATTATTATTATTATTATTATTATTATTATTATTATTATTATTATTATTGTTGTTGTTGT
>JAQMYJ010000008.1:10881567-10894138 GCA_030014305.1 Clarias laeviceps
TTTTATTTGTTTTAACTTTAAAATATGAGAATTTTATTATTATTATTATTATTATTATTATTATTATTATTATTATTATTATTATTGTTGTTGTTGTTGTTGTTGTTGTATTTTCTTGTTTTAAGTTTTGGTGTTATTGAACACTACTTATACTTTTTAAACCCCAGCTTCAAAGCGTAGTGCTGCCTTCGCGTTTAGTACTATAGTGGGAAATTCAAATTGTTATTATTGGTGATGTACATACATAAATGAATACATACGTATATAAATAATTTGCTAAATGTTTGTCTGATTCTGTATAATTTGAATGAATCCGATGTGATTCGTAGCTTGAAATGTCTTACTTTTATAGGTAGTCTAAACTGAGCGACTTTTTTAAAAATTATTATTATTTTTTACATTTAGCAATTATTTTTCATTCTTTAACATTAAATATTGAGGGCATTTTCGCACTTGCAGCAAAACATTAAACTTTTACAGCTTATGTGCTTTGTTTCAACCTGAATGTATCATTAGATAAATAACACAAATACTACATGAAATAAAATGATCATTTATTTGATTTAAATGGTATATAGATATAGCACATTAATGTACCCATTTATGGTCCTACATGTTTTAGGACGTACACATTTGTACTGTCACGTTTGTTAACTCAACAGTAACGGGCTAAAATATCCAAGGTCACTGAAACGCGCACTTGAAATGTGTGCAGTGTTGCTGAGAATACATCAAAGTATTATTAGCATGATCGACGAGTCTAGATAGATAGATAGATAGATAGATAGATAGATAGATATCAAGGCGATCGTATTAATAACATTCTAATGTATTATTACATGTGAAGGTGACTGGCCACTGGCTTGCAGCTTAAATTCAGTGCGCCTTAAATATTTTTAAATCTTTTTAAATGTTCCTGTTGATAAACAGTTCAGTTACAGTTCCTAAATGTTGGACTATATATGGATATGTTCATGTTAGTAACGGTGAGATTTTTCTTAAAAAATGCTAATGATATATGTGAAAAAAGATTAATGATTCATAATTGGTTTATAGACTGTGATTTATTGGGTGATTTTTTTAGCGCTTATATTCCTCTATTTATTATATATACTTCTTTCCTTGACATATTCAGGTTTACCTCGGTATAATTTATGGGAAAGGGGAAAAAACGTTTGCGTGTATAGTGTTTGTTTGGCCCTTTCATCAATGCTAATGAATTCCTAAAACACTGATATTTGCAAAACGACTAAAAGAAAATGGAACTCAAAGGGCACTGCGAGGGCAACAGAGAAAGATAACAAAGGTGAGTGGCCTCAGAGGGTGAGCAGGACGAAGTGAAGTCCCGGAGTGGCGCTCGGGGCGCGAGGTGATGGCAGAAACCTGCGTTTGACCCCTGCGAGATGGAAGCTGTGAAGCTCCTGACATGATGACCCACTGCTCGCGAGAATTCATTTGGGTCTGAACTTTTCGTGAACCAAATCCGGGGGAGAGCTGGCAGGCCTCAGCTGTTTGAGGAAAAGCTTGGGGCAAACCGATCCGCCTGTGTAAATATTGAGGCAGTCCGTCAGAGGACTCGGGGATGAAATCGAACTGTCAAGCGAACGTAAACTTTGGGGGAGAAAGGGAGGCCACGAGAGGGAGAAGGGAAAGAATTTTGGCAAAACTCGTTTCCACGAATGTTCGTGAAAAAAATATCCTAAAATGTTCCTGACCCCTCTGCGCTCTTTCTGCAGCACCTCTTGTCATCACCCTCTGAACTCACGCACGAATCTTTCACCTGCCAGGCACCAAATATGTTTCGGATGTGACGTGATACACCCGTTGGTCAAGCTTGAAATTGATGTCTAATTTTAAAGAGCTCTCAATTGTGTAAAATTGTTCTTCTCCTTGAATAAGAATAGTTTCTTTAAGGTTGTATTTTTCGGGTAACAACTAGACTTAGTCATTTATTCATTTGTACTCAAGCTTATGCTGACATTGCTGAGACCATTTTTTTGTGCTTATAGAGAATTCTGCCGTTAAATTTAGCTATAAGTAGCAAAAAAAAAAGCAGCTCCAAAAATAAGTGTGCAACATATGGTTATACTGTCTGATGAATGAAGTCTAATAGATTGAATGGCTAGTGTTACAGAGCTCTAATATTGTATTTAATATTATTTATTTATTACTAAACAAAATACAATATTAGAGCTCTGTAACACTAGACATTTAATCTTTTAGACTTCATTCATCAGACAGTATAACCATACGTTACACACTTATTTTTGGAGCTGCTTTTTAACTTGCGTTTGATGCATTTTGCACCTTCTCCAAACCAGAATATAATACATTAAGCTAAAAGTTATATATATTGCCAGTGCTCAAAATATCCCCTCAAATTATTGGCCTCAAGCAAAGAATCCTCTAACTCAATATTAAAACCTGGAAGGACAATGCTGAATTATCGACTTCGTGGGGAAAAATGTGGTCAGGAAAAAATGAATGGCGTTCACTTAAAACCTTAGGGAAAACAAGTAGAAAGCCCAGCTATGTTTACTAATGAAAGTAAGAGCATTTCCACAAACAATGTGCTGTAAACTCACAATATTAGAACAGTTGTTTGGCCATAAGAAAACCAATCAGTTAGACCAATCCGGGAAAAGGCTTCAATTTTCTAGGAAGCATAAAGATTGGATTTTGGAGCAATAAAAAATCATGTGGTCTGATGAGTCCAGATTTGCCCCATCCCAGAATAATGCCAATTGTACAGGCGTCTGGGGGCAGTGTTGTTATTATTAGGAGTGACTTCAACTTGTTAGGTCTATGGTCAGCAACGTTATGTGGCAATACAATGAAAACAATGACCACCTGAATGTACTGAACGACTAGCTTATCCAATCACTTTTTTTTTTATTTTCGTTCATGATGGCCCGGCTTCAAATTGTGTAAGGAGCATGAGGAATAATTTTCACATATTAAACGAGAGCCATACTGCACGGCATAATCAATGCTAAATGTGATGGAACGAAATCTTAAGTTCTTTTTTTGGTCAGGCGGTATAACAGGTTTATCAACAGGTTAATTTTTGGTGCGTCCTATAGTTAAATAGTAAAAAAAAAAAATACGGAATAGTAAGCAAAATACAGAAATACTGACCATCCAACGATTAAATCAAGTGCAACAAATCAGATTGTATTATTATGATTATTATGATTATTATTATATACAAGAATATAATAGAATAATTTGTTTTCAAGTTGTGTAAATATGCAAATATGTTGTATTGGAGGTCAGAGTATTACAAATATGCATATGATTATGCATGTTCGTTAACCTCATACTCATACCCGGCTACTTGTAAAATTTATATTTGAGATATCCCTTAAAGATTTTCTATTAAATAACATGCATGTGTCGACTCTTCACTCACGGCCGTGCTCCGCACTTTATCTACCACAGTAAAGTTTACATTATCCCAGGACCTAGAATGTCTCCAAATGAAATTGCAGGAATAAAAATTTGTTCCTAAGTCATAAGACATGACTTTACTTAATACCTATACTTCTTCAGTGACTATATATTTTTCTGAATATTGTACCAAGTGTTTAAAGTTTATTTACTCATGTGTGTGCATAAAATGTGCAAATTAATAACTTTTACGCATTACGTATTTAAACTGTATAAACGAAACAAAATGTGTTGGTTTGGAAGAGTTAATTTATGTAAGAATTAATTTTACTGAATTTAACGATGACCTCTAGGTAAACCCGGGTTCGTTTGCTTTGGCTTTTTTGCGTTTCAATGCAGACTCGGGATGTTGACCACAGGGAACGGCAATGTGATCAAAGCTCGTTTTGGGGGCGGGCAGGGGGGAGGACAAACGCCCCGAACAGCGTGACTGAAATCCACACCAACTGCGCAAGCAGATGGCCAAAAAGCGCTTCCTCGTTTAGGATAATGCACAAGTTATTCTGTGATTTAAGAGACTTGTGTGTCACACACTCTAGCCTTTGCATCAAGTGTTTTACCAATAAATTAACGATTTTGCAAACCAAGCAAATGTGTAAGATTTCAAATTAGTATTATCAAAAGTGTTGTTTTAGGGAACATTTAATTTAATTCGTTGTAAAAAAAACTTTGTTCTATTAAAACATTGTGCGTTTAAAGTTTTTTTTTATTCCCTGTTCATTTGACTACTCGTTTTGGTGTACATTAAGGTAGGATTCAGAAGAATGTCTGCTTTCTCTCGAATGCACCAGCAATCATGCACAGTCCTAATCATTCATTAAGGTAGATTTACGAGTTTAAAATACGTTGAAATCCGTTTATAAATCTCTCTTAAACTAAGATTACAACCGAACAATTACTTTAGTACTTTACTTTAAATTGCTGTAGCGAATGCCAATGAAACGGAGTGTTTTCCAGTTTGTTTACTTGCTTCAAGCTCTTAGAGGAGCTGAGGTAAAAAGGTCAGCGCAAACCTGCAGAACAACAGCGACTGGTTCTCACTTCATCATTGTCTCGGTAAAGTGGTGTGCGCACGCGTGTAAGTGTGTGTATGAATAAATGATGTTTAATGGTTGTAGGTCTATTTAAAGGTATTTTCCTTAATTCACATAACGTATTTGTCCTTGACCTGTTTTCTCGATTAGCTCCCGTTTTACCACGGCCCATGGCCAAACAAAGTACAGTTACTGAAAATGATAGGATGGTTGTATCACCAATATATGCTATAGAGCTGAAAAAAACATTTTCTGAACCCAGTAAATGACCAAAATACTTTTATTATTTATAATTATTATTTGAGGTAGACACATATTTGAAATACGGCTTTCATTACAACAAACAGACAAACTAATAAAACTCAGCCAGTCTGTGATTACAGCACAAAATATAGCCTATATCTTATCTAAAAGTTTTAGATAAAGAAATTACGCAATAACCCTGTATTTATACATAACAACAGCACACTACAAGTCTCAAAACGTTTGTGGCATGAAATTAAAATAAGGCTATCTAAGCCATCCTGTTTTCTCGGGTTACAAAATGTCTTAATCGTTAAATGCATGGCACTTTGTGTTCCAATTTACATTTTAAAATGAAGCAACAAAGAATAAAAATAATTTCATTCAGTCAACGACTCAATCAGTCGTTGTTGAGTTTACAGTAATATCAGTGTGAGGTGCATCAGTGCCGAGAAGGCCAGTCCTGTAACCGCATAGTGCAAACGGTCCAATTAAACCTTATGACGAATAAACCTTAGAACTTAATACAAACAATTCACTAACGTATAGCTACATTTTCAGGGAAAAAAACAACAATACAAAACTTATCATTCTGTCCTTACATACTCTCTTTAGTTAAAAGGTCCGTTTACAGACTTGTAAACATGCTAAAAGTGCACTACCGACTTTTGGATGAAAATCGGAGCTTGCGTACCCTGAATTAACCTATTGAAATTGGAGCACATCCTAAACAACTTGTTCAAATTTATTCCAAACAAAGTTCCCCTTCAGGTCAAAGTTCAAATAAAATGTATAAACTGTGTCCTATTTCAATATCAATGTTTTGGAATGTTTAAGGAACTATTCTTTTATATTATAAAGACATGTAGTTCATATCATGGCCCTAATTTCCGACTATTTCGTTAGGTTTCTGGACTTGGGGACGTGCCTGGAGACGTTGAAGAATGATCCGAGTTTTCGTCAAAGTCCTTAGATGTAATTGATGTAGGAGCAAGTCCTTCTTTTTCACGTTTCTTCTGCTTCATTCGTCGATTCTGGAACCAAATCTTTACCTGTGTCTCGTTCAGTTCAAGTGTAGCAGCGATTTCCACCCGGCGAGCTCGTGTCAGGTATTTGCTAAAGTGGAACTCTTTCTCGAGTTCTGTAAGTTGTTTTGTAGTGAAGTTTGTACGGATTGCGTTTTGTGGACCCAGGCCGTACTCTGCTACCTTTGCTGTGTGAAAAGTAAAAAATAATAAACACATTTAAATAATACACATTAAATGCCTTATTTTCAATAACAAAATTCAGTAGTAATATTCTGACCAAGCATGATGAACTCACAGTGCTTTTCACATATAAGTTTATTATATTATTTGTGAGTGAATTCACGTTCACGTTCGGATCTTTTCGCTGGCCCTAATTCGGTATCTCCCAAATAACGCCCTATTTGTATAAAGTCAGAATAGTCCCTGTGTTTTCAGGGTAGTGTTTAGATACTTGACAGTCTGTTTATGGGGTAAAGAAGATAAATGAAAAAAAAAACAGCGAAAACTAACTCAGAGGACCAAAGCAAAATTAAGACAACAAAGCTGTTCAACACATATGCACATAAGGACATCCAGACACAGATAGTATCCTGTATCAAAGAAATAAAAGTGAAGTAGTTAAACATTAGAAATACACTAAGCACAAAATTCAATAATATTTTATTTCTACAACCGATATATGAGTTTCGGTGTCGTTTGAACAAATATAAAACCAACCCACCAGTTTTAGGAGGGTTCCTTTTAACTTTCATCCAGTCGAAGGTTTTCCCTGGCATTTGATCCGACCCTGTCTCCTTCTGCTGGCAGGATGATAGGTCAGCGTACGTACCCTGGCTGTAGAGGAGTTGGTGGTCCTGGCCTTCGCAGCCGTTCATGTGTTGATATGGCGCCGCCGGAACTGCTCCCTGAGTGCTACAATATGCACCGGACAAGGACCCGTAATTAGGACCGACACTTGGGGCAACAAAGCCAGAAGATTGAAAATACATTCCATCCGGTTCGTGGTTCAAGAAATACTGCTGATGGCCATAGTCCGGGGTGGCAGAGGCGTGCGCTCCATAGCCTGTGCTACCGTAAGTTGGGAGGCCCGTGCCACTGGTTTGATTCTGGTGCTGGTGATGCACGTAGCTTCCACTCTGGTGCTGATGTTGTGCCGTGGCCGCCGGCGCACTGCCCCCTACGTAAAGTCGTCCATCAGAGTTATAGCTGTCACCGGACTGAAAGGGGCCCGAGTAAGCCTGATCCAAATGATGGTATCCAGACTTTGTGGGGTAAGTGCTCGTTCCCCGGTTGCAAATTGTGTACTCTAAAAATGAGTTCATTCTGGAATTGTCCATGCGCATCTGATGGCGAAGAGGAGAAAGACGCGTGTTTGAAATTGTCCGTGCTGCAACCTCGCAGCAGTATGTCATGAGGGAAAACGAAAATGATTACCTCCAGAGTATTTCCTCCTGCTTCCCTATAACACATCTATACCTCAGCTGCTGATCACGTGAGCCGTCACGGCGCCAATGGTGTGGGGACCTCCAGAAGTTTGTCAGCGCACGGTGACCATCCATCACGCGCTTGACATTTGCATGACAAAGCCACTTCAATCAAACTGGCCCATCAATCTGATAACAGCACGAATATGTCAAGACCCTCGTGAAAGGCTCTCCCGAAGAAGAGAAAGAAACGAAGAAAGGGACAACCGTCCTTTTGAGATTTTAACCGGCTTCCTCTTTTCCCTTCTAGGCCTTCATACCACCGTAAATATATTATTTGGCTAGTCTGCATAAAATAGTATAGCGTTTATTTAACTTTAGTATGGAAAGCTAAATTCCAGCGTCCTATTTCCCCTAATTTTACATAAGGTTTATGCAGCGTTCAGTTTCTGTACTCAGATTTGGTCAGGGTAGGCATCGGGGCAGTTTTATTGAATTATTGGACTGATCTGTTACGAAAAATAGGTTAGGCGGTCAGCAAGGCTTGGGCTGAGACGGGACCAGCAGGAAAAGAGCTTCTAAGTCCCAGCACGTGAAAATGTGTGTAAAAATGCTATTTGTTACTATTCCTTTTTATGGATAATCGCCTAGTAAATTATCCAGCCATCATTTATATTTTGCTTGCTGGTCCATATTTTACAACAAATATGTCATTCTCTTGCACCTTGGAGTCTGTTACACCTCGTTGATTTGGTCCACCCTTAAAAAAACTTGACAAGCGTTGGCGGGTGAACGAAAAGTTTTAGCTAATCATTAATTGGTGACAATAGTTCAGCAAAGCCCCTCTTCATAAAACCCACGCACAAAGGAGGTGGTCGAAGGATTTCGAATATTGGGTGTTCATTCACTGGTACATGGAAAGACAAGAGCAAAGAACAATATGACGCCCACAGTAATTTGTTACTTGTCAGTATGTTTACTATGGTGTCGCATTTCTAGTAGAGAAGGGATAGTCGTTCGGGCAAAAGTTCAGACCTCGTTAGACAGCTATTTAAAATGTGTCCTTGATTGTTCCAGTCATGTCCTCACAATTTTACGCGTTATAAGTATCCCAGCAGGTTTGTTTGAGTTTCAACATAAAAATGAAGGACTGGAATGAAGATCTTACAATATACATTGCTTTTTCTATATTTGTTGATGTTGATATAAAACAATATAGTGTCACTTTGCACTGGTATGCACAGCAAATGGCAGATTGATTTCCTGTCTTTATTAACTGCCTGTAGGTTACATTTCTTTTTAGTTCTCTAATTTTCTCCTATAGGACTGGCCATCTTGTTAATGCCCTCATCAATTCAGAGAGAGAGAGAGAGAGAGCAAACAAACAAACAAACAAATAAATAAATAAATAGAAGGTCATTTTATTATGTTGTTTATATTGATGTATGTAATATTGTTTAAAAAAGTTAACAACATGGTTTTGTTCTCATGCGATAAATCTGTTAATAGTTTAGTTAGGTCAGTTTGTCTTCAGTTTTGTTATAATTGAATCCCTCTTACAGTTAATGCTTGATTATGTCCGCAGTTGTCCATTCATATGATTTTGTGCCATAGCCAGCAATGTAATCATAGGTAGCTAACTAGTATGTTTCGGAACTACTGAAAATATATACTACTTATTGGCTATATTGATTGTTCTTATAACACCTAAAATACGAAAAAACAAGTTAAAGGCCTCGTTCATTTGATGTTTGGTTGGGTAAAATATCGACTCGTGATGACGATTCCTTTAACCTTTTACGAGCATTATTGCTGTGCAGTTCCAGCACAGAATAATGTCATTGGACACGTATACACTCAGTATGTGCAGTGTTAACCTCTTCTGGCCTGCCCCACCAGCATACTCCACCCCCTTATCTACGCCTCTGTTCTGAGCTCTTCTATAAATGGCAACAGTTACTTTTCCAGATTAGTATGGAGTTAGTCGAAACGTTTCACAAAGTTAACTTTTCGTATTCATTTATTATTATTCAAGTACAGATTAGTTAGTTTGGCTGGTTTGTAGTTTAATTCATCACCAGCATTCACCAGCATATAATTTTATGACGAGAAATCTTAGAATTTATCCGTAATTCATCGTTTTTTAAACAAAAAAGTATCAAAAATGCATTTGCAGTATATAGCATATTAAGAGTCTTCGACATTTTGTATAATCTTGTTTCTGGACCTGCCGTCTAGCTACAGTGTGTTGGCTACATATTAATCCTCCTAGTGGTGTAAAATAGAAGAAACAAACGACGTGGGACTTTTAAAAACAAGATCTTTTAGCTACCATAGAGGCACATTGAGAGGAAGGATTTAATAGTAAGACTATAACCTGCATTTCATTTGAACTTATTATGTATATATGCTGGTAATGCGAAATAAGGACAAGGTCGTACTACAAACAATCTGGGCATCCTATCAGGACAGCTCTCACAGAAGCTCACTAAACCACTAAGCAGTAATTCCATGTGCTATTATTTTCAAGGTTTGTACAAACATACCAGTACATAATTTAATGGTTTTATAGTATCTTGAAATTTCACAGCGGTTGTAGCCTGTGAGGTATTTCATCAACGTGATTAAAAAGGCAAGGTAAGCCAGACAAGTTTATTTATGTAAACCAATTTCATACAACTGACTCCTTTACCAATAGTTAGGAACAATAGTAAATTAAAAATGAAAATAAACATAAATTCGGTAATCAAATTAAATAATGTAAAAGCTAAAGTGGCAGCAAAATTGCTCAAAGGTTTTGATCAGATCAGGTCAACATAATGATTTAGCCTTCATTTAAAAAAAAGTGAAAATGTGTGCATATCTGACATCAACAAATTATTTCAAATTAGTGTAGTGCAGCAGAGTAGCTCAATGCTGTCTCACCTTGCTCTGTCCTAATTCTGGGCTCTGATTGCTTATTAGAACCTATTGATCTCAGTTGCCTATTAGGGTTATGTATTTCCAACATTTTTCAGTTCAGTTGATTTTTAACCATTAATAAACAATAGATAACACAAATGTAATTCTAATACTAATCTTGTAGCTGAGTGAAAGCTATGGTGTGGATCTAAGTACTGGAGAAATATGTCAACATATACTGTCATTAATGAGCTACAGTTTGAGGGATGTTTTGGGAAGATCAGTAGAGTGAAGGTGAGCAGCAATCAGGCCTGCTGAAAATTCAAAGCTAGGTTTTGAGTGGACTCTGAATCTTCCCTTTTCCAAATTGGTAGAAGGCTAACCTTAACTTTGTTATGACCCATGAAATCGACATTTGAGTACAAATTGTTTGTGGCATTCAAAATGTAGACCAGAAATAGGGATTTGATTAAAATCAATAATTTCAGTTTCAAGTTTCAAGTTATTGAACTATGCATGTATTTGTAAAGAATATGCATTTATAATTTAATAATTAAATGGTAGCATTTCTATAGCATATGTGCTGCAAACCATTATTATAAGAATAGTATAAAAAAAATGGTCCATTATGAAAATTTTATTACTAGTTATTTTTTCTGCATCACGAAAGCTCTGTGACTTTTATAATTCTAACCTACAGATAGTCAAATTACATTAGATGAACTGTAATTAATTTCAAAAGGTGATCCTTCCAAAACACGTAATTTGATATGCTTAGTGCTGACAGCTGCTTGGTACATGGTACTTCACACTAAATTTTGTGTGTAGCCCCAAAATTTTTTCTAAACTTTTCTTAGACAGCAAGTAATGCGGTCTTACTACCATTGCTATTCCTTTGGGTTGCATTTTGAAGTCACTAATTTGTATGTATAAGAAGTTATAAAGATAAGAATAGCTTTAGTTTTTAGCAGCTTTAATGCACATTTTGTCTATAACATAGAAGTCCCATCACAAGTCTTTACAAACTACAGTACAGTGAAAAAGTATTTGCCCCCTTCCTGATTTATTTTTTTTTTTCATATTTGTGATAATTAAATAATTGAAATCATCAAACAAATCATCAAACAAATTAATACAAACAAACAAAGATAACCAGAGTAAACACAAAATGTAGTTTTTAAATTAGATTTGATTTATGAAGAAAAAATCCTTCCAACCCTACCTGGCCCTATGTGAAAAAGTAATTGTCCCCCATGCTAAATCATGAATGAACTGTGATTTTTGCAAAGCTGAGTTAAATTTCACTTGTCAACTCAGGGCTGATTACTACCAGACCTGTTGCATCAAGAAACCACTTAAATAGTCTGAAGTGAAACAAGATCTGAAGAGGAACATAATCAGTAATTGACATGTATCAGTTTGATAAAAGTTACCAAATCAATTTCTAAGGCTTTGGGACTCCAGCAAAACATGGTGAGAGCCATTATTAACAAATGTAGAAAACTTGGAAAAGTGGTGAACCTTTCTAGGAGGGGCCAACCTACCAAAATGAATCCAAGAACAAAACAAAGCCTCATCCAGGAGCACATAAAAGAATTAACAACAACATCTAAAGAACTGCAGGCATCATTTGCATCAGTTAATGTCAGTATTTATGATTCAACAATAAGAAAGAGACTGGGCAAAAAATGGTATCCATGGGAGAGTTCTAGGGCAAAAGATCTTGTGTAAAAATAACACAGCATTTTATAAAAAGAATGTCATACCAACAGTCAAACATGGTGGTGGTAGTGTGATGTCTGAGGCTGCTTTGCAGTGTCAGGATCTGGATGACTTGCCATAATTGATGGAAACATGAATTCTGCGCTCTACCAGAGAAAATCCTGAAGGAGAATGTCTGGCCATCAGTTTGTGACCTCAAACTCAAGCACACTTGGGTTATGAAGCAGGACAATAATCTGAAACAACCCAGTATATCCATCTCTGAATGGCTCCAAGATTAAATTAAGGTTTTAAAATGGCCCTTTCAAAGTCCGGACTTAAATCTGATTGAGATGCCATGGCACGACTTTAAAAAGGTTAACCCCGGAGTGGCACAGCTCACCCAATCACCTGGACATTGCGAGTTCAATTCCCGAGTGACGCTGTAGCCTCCCACAGCCAAGGGCCTAGAGAGAGCTGGTTGGCCGAGCTCTCTTGGCGGGCGGGGTGGGGGGTGGCTGGGAAGGGGGCAGTAATAGGAAACACTTAGCGCTCTCAAATCAATCATGGCTCTACAGCCAATGACAGGCTTCTGCTCATACAAGCGAAAGGAGTGGATAGTGCTATCCTCCACATGTGTTACATGTGAGCTCACAGAAAAGATGCAGTTGGCTGGCATCACGATAGTCTTAGGCTCTCCCTGCCTGGTAGTAGCCTTAGTACTAGTAGTAGTGTCCTAATGATGAGTGGGAATTGGATATAACTAAATTGGGAAAAATAATCACCCCCC